>JAABOM020079897.1:0-32403 GCA_011800125.2 Solanum clarkiae | reverse complement strand
GAGAGAGAGAGAGAGAGAGAGAGAGTCTTTAAATGCTAGATGAATGTTTTAAAATTCGGTACCCTCAAAATTTTTTGGATTGTTGGTTATTAGTGAATCATGCATATTGATTATCTGGTAATATTTGTTCTGATAATGAGAAGGCAAGTTGATGCTTGAAACATGACCTATGAGTCTATACTTGATTGTGTGTGCGATGCCATGTGTGTTGTGAGCTTATTTTGCCACATTCATGTAGTATGTATGGATTCAAAACTTGCCTTAGTACTCTAAGATTGGACTGGTGATTTTGTTAAATTGGGAAAGGATCTTAGGTCATTGTTCTGTTAATAGAGTCCACTTTGGCCTAAACAACCTACCAAATATGATAGTTTATCCCTTGTTCCATTTGTTTGAGCTTTTGATGTACCCATTCTTTCTTGACACCTAGCTAGCCTAGCCTTGTTTTGTGAAATACCTTGATACTGACCATGGTCTATCCTTGAACATGTGAACCTTGATTGAGGCTAAAAGCCTAAGTTGAGGGTGGCTACGAATAGTAGCCTTGGTTTGGGGAATAGATATTGTGTGCTTCACCTCAGGCCAATAACCTAAGTTGAGGGTCACCCTTATTGTGGTAAATTAATGAAAATGAGGTAGTTAGTTGGGAAAGAAAGAAAGAAATGACGAATTCATGTGCCGAATAAAAGAAAAGAAACGAAAGGTTGCCTTGGACAGAAGAAAATAGCAAAAATGAGTTTAATAATGAGGCACAGCTGAAAAAGAGAAAAAGAACATCTAGGAAAATCTTGAAAAGGAAGAATAAGGGTGGAATAATGAAAATTGTTGAGCTACGAAGGTAAGAATATTGCAAAACATGGTTCAAGGATAGCTTTTAGTCACTACTTGCCTAAAATGTCATACCAAAGTTCGTGAGCCTATGTTACAAGCCATGAAGTCCTAAAGTGATCCGAATTCACTTTGTCATCAATCCGGAATTGAGTATAAAGGCAAGCCTATGGTTTTAGTCATTTTGAATGAATTTTGTTTATGAGACTGAGAATGCTTGCATAGTCCCTAATTTTAAATGCACTTTGAGTGAGAAAGAGGGACTTCTTTTCCATGAGGGAATTTGCACTGTATAATTATCATATGACTAACTCAGTGATTATGGATGGTTGATATTCCTTTGCTTGTCATAGTTGAATTGCCAGATACAGCTTTGTGTTTTGGTATGCTGAGTAGCTTTGCAATTTGGTTTTGAAAATGAGAGTTGGGTACCTAAATTAGAGTAAATGATGTGTATTCCATTAGTGTAACTACTACATATTTCTCATTGTCTGCTTAGATTGAGTCGTCGCTTGAGGACAAGCAACAGTTCTAAGTTGAGGATGTTGATGTGCTATCAAAATAAAGCACATTTAGTGCCTAAATGAATGTATTCTGTGAGTTCTTAATGCGACATTTTATGGTTTTTATGTGTTTATGTGTTATTATTGCAGCAAAGATAGGTTGGCATAATTTTGGGAGAAATTTGCAGATTTGGCTGAAATGCAGGACATACGAGCCTTTCTATGAGTCGTAGACCAAGCTATGAGTCATAGGATGATCTCATAGCAAGAAACACAAAGCAGAAATCAGAAATCTGCTAAGTGGAGGTCAGCCCTATGAGGCCACTCTACAAGTCGTAGGTCTCCCTACGACTCATATAGGTGGATTCGTAGTAAGAAACAGAGAGCCAAAATTTTAGACCAAGAACTGAATACCTAGACTACCAGAGGAGCATACGAGTCGTAGCCCAAGCAACGACTCGTACCAGTAGGTCGTAATAGTCAAGTCCAAAATGCAAAGTATTTGATACGAGACCCCAATTATGACTCATAGGCCACCCTACGAGTCGTATCTATGCGATGTACCTGCTGTAAGCTATCTTTTCTATTTAATTTTTAGAGTAGAATTTATAAATACTATAAATACTTTATGATAGGGTTTACTATGGAAGACCAGACTTGAATCTGAAGACATCACTTTGAATATTCTCTCTAGAATATTTTTAGGGTTTAGTGTAGATTCCAATTTTTAATTGGAAAACCCAGTTTTGGAGATTGCAAGACTCACATTGTATTCATTCTCCACTCATCAAAGCTTGTGGTTTGCAACTTGTGGTGCTCTTATTCTTCATTGCTTTGGGTAAACTCTCCACTGTGTCATTTATTTGCATTATTATTTGTTTTGCCTTAGCCATGAGGAGCTAAGCATCCACAACTTGGGGTTGTGAGAACTATAGGTAGTTGACTTGAAATAACCTAGGCTTTGTGCATTTCTATGATTGGGCTTTTGGATGTATTGTCTATGTCCCTTAATTTTGATTGATGTTTGGTGGTGGCCAACACCAAACCGCGCATACTATCATGATACTAACCAAGATAATGACAAATAGGAAAAGGGAAGTACGTGATAGGATTCGATTGATGTGTTCTCATCTAATCAACCAAACCTGACCAAGGGGAGGTTCATTGGGACATTGGGTAACGATTAGTTGGCATACCATGGTTGCTGACCAAGCGCCATGGTGAAATTCGACCTTCACCTTTACAAGAGGGATGGAAGAACCTAAGTTACCATCCTGTATGCAATTCCCAATTAGAGTTATGTTGTCTAGGGTAATTAAGTCAATGAACCATGGGGAACACAATTCCCAAGTTGTCCCTAAATTTGAGTGTTTTCTTCCATAGTTAGTGTAGTGTTTACTTTTATTTTATTCTTAAATCACAAACCCCCACCCATTTAGAGATTTTAGTTATTGATTCTTGAAATGATTGATAGTTAATCTCTAGTATCAAGCCTCGTATTTCCTATTGATTCGACCCTAACCTTCGGTTAGGTCAATTGCTGACAGCGATCATTTTTTTATTGGAGCGTGAACATCATCATAGATCTAGGCACCGAGGTAGGTATATCTTCTTCCTCCCGTCTTTTACATTCCTCTTCAGCTCTTGTTCCATCTATAGAGACAGAGTCCATAGATGACCAACCCCCACTCACTAGGGCTACTATTTTGCGGTTAGTGGCCTGGCCAAAGTTGTTGATCTTCGGGCCACCAGGATTGAGTCATCTGTGCCCAAGTTAGTTGAGGCAACAATAGCCTAGGCTTCAAAACCATATGTTGAGGCTGAGGCAAAGCAACGCGAGCTAAATAGGATCACAAGTTGAGGATGGATAGGTTCAAGTCCATGATTGGCGACTAAGGAAAGGATTTGGCCAGCCTAAAGGATAGAGTGTTAGCTATTGAGAAAGCAGGTGGTAGCACTATAATACATTAGCTTTAAAAGCTGATATTAATGAGTTGAAGAAGGAGGTGACATCTCTCCAGTCCACTGATATAAGCACATTTTCCAATAGGCTGGAAGATCCACCACTCAAGGTAGATGTGGCTACGATCCCAAATGAGGGGCTGAATATAGAGGTTTCGGGTGATAGCGGTGAAGATAACCAGGAGGTGAGCATCTCGGATACTAATGAAGAGACGTTGGGAGTGGAGCAGAGCCAAGAAGACCAAGAGTAGCTAGATGGGGTGGAGAACAAGATTGTGGAAGTACTAAAGGCAGCATCTGTCTTGGACCAATCTATGATAGGTATATCCGGTGTGAGTGAGCCTGAGCCTACTAGACTTGACATTGTTCTTGAGAGCACAGAGTACAAGAGGCAGCGATGCCCCCATGACCTTTTCTCTAGCTCCACCACCACCACCACAACAGGATTGACTTTGCAGGGGCATTCTCATACTCACTACTTTCTCTTATTCTTGCTCTTTGTTTTCCCTTGCACATTGAGGGCAATGTTTATTTTGTTAGGAGGGGTGAGCTTGAGGAATAAGGAATTCCCCATCTTTTGGATTATTTATTTATTTATTTTTGATGAGACAATGATGATGTTTTTTGTGATAATGACTCTATTGATGGATATTTAGACAATTTTTAACTTTTTGGATTGCAAATAAATTTTAATTTGGGTTATAATAAAGTAGAATTTATTTTTGTTATTTCTTTTGTTTTTCTTGTTGAATGGATGAATGATTGCAAATTGTTGGCAAACCCCATGCGTAGATGACAAGCGTGTGAATGTAATATCATGTCTCTAGTCCTTAGAAATCCTAGCATGGATGTTCCATATATTTAATTCGGATAGTTCCATGGACGAGGAGCATGTATTCACTAATTAGTCCTTTCTTGATAAGTCAATCCACGAATGGATTTGAGGAATCTTTAGTTAACTATGTGAGCAATTGACTTGGATATACGATGAATGACAAATTGCAAGTGTGTTGTCATTGTTTGAATACAAAGTCATTTTTTGCCAATGTGGGATTAATTATCTTGTTGAAATGCTTGTATTGTATCATCTAGAACTTGCCTGGTTTGTGTTGCCATTGTTTGAATACAAAGCCATTTTGCCAATGTGGGATTAGTTATCTTGTTGAAATGCTTGTACTGTATCATCTAGAACTTGTTTGGTTAGTTTTGAGGAGTAACTTGGTTTAATTCCGAACTAGGGTAGGACCTTAGGCCTTTTTTGGTTTCATTAGTCTAATTTGTTCATTGTGACATCCCTTGGCAGTAAAATGAATCCTTAGTGAAGTCCTTTTGAGTCTTGATCCCTTCTTTCATAACCTTGAAACCTTGACTCATGTTTGTGAAGGACAATTCCTTTTTTGTTTCTTATTGATCCTTCCTTAAGCTTGAAAGTAGAGAGTAGCCAAAGGCTAAGTTCGGGGTGTTAGTAGGAAGAAGGAAGTATCTCCCACAAAAGAGTCGAAAAAAGAGGGACACGAATGAAAGAAAGACAACGAGGAGTCCTAGAAAGGGAAAAGAAAGAGTGAGAAACAAAAGTTGAAAATTGAGGACCCTCCAAAAAATGAAAGGAGAGAAAAGTCTTGTTGTGAAAAAGAATGCAAAAAGGAGATACTTAGGATGATGAATCAAATGCAAAAGAGATGTCAAAAATGAGATGAATGAAAAGGGAACCAAAAGAACCTTTGTGCCTAAAAAGAACATGTAGAGTTTAATGAGGGATGAGCCACTATCAAGCATATGCTATCCGACTCTACCATTAGCCTACATTACATTCCTCGCAAAGTCCTTTTGGATCTAAATCCTGAAGAAAGTCAAGTTAATTTCGATTAAGAATAAGGGAAAGCCTATGGGTTGAAGCTTACATGTTATTTCTCATTTGGAAGAGTGAGAGTTGAAGGGATCCTCTAAAAACAGTGCAATAATCTTGAGTGTTCAGGATTTTTTTAGGTGTAAGGACAAGTGGTGATGCTTTTGGGCAGTGATTAGCAGCTACATGAGATATTATGAGCATAGTCATATTTTGATTACTCTTTAGTCACCTCTCAAGGCTTCAAAATCACGTAAGTAGTTTGTGGAAGTTTGAGAAAGGATGAAAAAGGAAAAAATTACGTGTTTCTTCCTGTGGCCCTATTTGCAAGCTCTGATTTGGATAGGTTGATGTTTTATTTGCTTAAGGGAAAGCAAAGGCTTAAGTTGTGGTTATTAATGAGTTCATATTTAGAACTCATTTGGGGGATAGATTGCAAGGAAACATTTTCCTTAGTTTGTTATTAATTCCAACTTCTAACAAATATGCATGTGTTATAATAGGAAATGGAGTTAAAAGTGCAAAAATAAGCAAAAGGGAGATCCGCCGACATTCTCAATGGCATGGAAATCACCTATCTATACAGCAACCAAGGGTCCAGTTCAATTCAAGAGGGTATTCAAAGTTGATGTTGTAAAGCATACTCAATGCTTCACCGAAATGCACAAGTGATCACCTAAAGTTGAAGCACCCAAAACCTCAAAACACTGATAGAAAGCATACTCAATGATATGAAGAATATTTTAGCATATTACCAAATTAGATAGGCGGAAAAAAGAGTCAGCGCCTAATGTTTCAGTGGAGGAAGCCTTATAAAGATGCACAGGAAAGCGGTCAAATGCACATTTGGCTCATCGTCGGAGTGCTCGATGATGGTCATCCTTGACTGTCGAATGGCATTTTGCATAACAAACTTTCACACATTTGCATAGAGTATATAAGAATTTTAGAAAGGACATTGTACATCATTTGTTCATTCCATATCAGAATAATTAGTCTGTAGTAGTAGCACATAGAACTTTCTCTTAGAGTACAAGGGAAGTTAGGGTTTTGAAGCTTTTGGACATCAAATTGGAGAAGATTGGCCGGTGATAATCAACTGATTTGTACTCAATATTGTTAGCCATGACTTCTGCTGCTATGTATGGTATTCAATCTTTAATTTCTAGCATGTGTGGCTAAAACCCTCATGTTGGGGTGTCCTTTTGATATGGATCTTTGATTTATTTATTGGATCTGTGATACCTTGAATTATCTGTAGTTAATTTGGGTAAATTTATATTTGTTCCTATGTTTAATTTATAAATTTCAAAGTAGCAAACTTGGGGTTTTGTTTTAGATCTTTGATTGTTAACTTAGCCGGAACTATTAGAGTGTAAAATAGATATAATGACCGAAAACCTCTTGGGGTTTCAATTGAAGTCCACAACCATGGATTCAATGACCAAGGTATTAGGGGTTTTGCTAAGACTTTAGACTTCTTAGGTCAAGCGTGTCCTCGGCGGTCCGCATGTGATTTCTTAGTTGATTCACGCGGAACACCCTTGTATTATAGGTGATATGGGTTACAAGAAACCTAGCTTATTCCCCTCAATATCAACTCATTTAGTCAAGTATCCGGACCAATTTGTTAGATTGATTCTCATATTTGCGCATCCCCAATATCTTCCCTTAATAGTTGTCCAAATCATTAATTAAAATTTGTTAGCTGAACTCTAATTTTGATTATTGCAGCCCCTTAGATCCTACAATTACTTGGTCCAATGATTCACTTCCGCCTTGAACAATGATTCCCTATGGGATCCACCCCAACCTCCAAAGTTGGGTTATTATGATGTTAACGAATGCCCCTTCTGCCTTTGAGTAGTTAGGTTGAGTGATATCATTCATCAATTAGTATCATTGTGCAGCACTTAGGTTGGTTCAGTTATGGTTCTGTAATTATCCAGGCATGCTTACTACTTGATCAGAGTTCTGATTTGCTACACTTACTATAGTTCACTATATTTGAGCTTTCTATATTTACAATATTTTACTTAGTCAATCGATGATGCTTACTGGGTGCCTGATACTGGTACTCACCCCTACATTTCTACATCTTCCCATGGTGCAGGTCTAGGTACTAGTTGCAGTCACGGAGTTAGGGGTTCACATATGATTCAGGTAACATTGGTGATCATCAACAGTTTTGGATATTTTGCAATCTCCTTTTATTTTGATGGTCGTCTTTTGTATTCGGACACTAGCCTTATGTATGTAGTTTGGATTTGTATGTGTAGATTACTATTCTGGTTATTTATGTAGATATGTATATTTTATTTTGAGCCTATAGTAGCTCTGTTCAAATGACTTCCAGGTCTTTGGATAGGTTGTTGTTGGCTTATTTTGGATGTTTTTAGCTATCATTATGCTTAACTATTAGGACAGGTGTCGAGGGTTTTGGGTTGGTTCGCCTTTAGGTGGGATCTAACAGGTGCCATTATGACTTGAAAGGTCGGGTTGTGACATGGTGGTATTAGAGCTTAAGGTTCATTAGTCTCATTTGTGTAGAGCTACCATCTAGTAGAGTATTGTGTATGGATACGGAGACGTCTATGACTTAACTCCAAGAGACTACGAGATGTTTAGGAAACTTCTTGTGTTATTTATTTTGGTCGTGTGATATCTCCAATAGCACATCGACTTCCTAAAATCTAATTTGGTTCGCCCTCCC
This sequence comes from Solanum clarkiae, assembly GCA_011800125.2. Classification (NCBI taxonomy): domain Eukaryota; kingdom Viridiplantae; phylum Streptophyta; class Magnoliopsida; order Solanales; family Solanaceae; genus Solanum; species Solanum clarkiae. The sequence goes on along the minus strand of JAABOM020079897.1, from coordinate 24,551 downwards.
ATGTGTATGTTGCATAGAGAGCAGACTCTAAGCAAGGGTAATGCTGCATCGTCAGTCCCATATAAGGAGCAGAAAGGTTGGTAAAATCCCCCTCTTCTAGAAGGTATTTTCGATTAGATCTTCTTATTACTAGAATAAAAGTATTATTAGGAGCTACTTTAGCCCTTGTGAAGAAGCTATTGAAATGATACTGGATGCCCTCGAGTTTTGGCAGCTAAGGAAGACTACAGGCATTGAGATTGTAGGAGCCTCAAAGATTGGCTTCGTGAATAGTTACTTTTCTTACAGTGAATATGTATGGATCTATAAGATATGTTGCTAGGCTAGAAATATGTGTATCTATATATCAATTGTTGGTTAAATGGTATGTGAGCTGTGACCACTCCTAACAAAAATTTCAAAGGCGAGATAAGTAGGTTCTGAGGTACTGCTAAGCATTAGTGTTCTCTGTATATTCGCACTTAATTATTCAACTGCTGATTTGACCAGTTGGATTTCTTTATGTTGATGAGTATGCTATGGTTGATGGGATTTTGGGTGATTGTCACCTATGTTACGTTATACCTTGTTGGAGGCTGAATGTAAGACAAAACCCTATGATTCATGCATATGAACTTTACGATACTTGACTATGGGAGCGGATAGTTGGATACTGGTGTACACCATATTTGAGAGGTTGGTTGTTAGTTATACCCCTGGCTACACTTTATGTCTTTATAGTTATGATTTTTTTATGATGATTCTGCTGATATACAATTCCCCGAATTCTTGGGTGACTAGATCGTGAGATAAATACTATGCCTAGAGGCTGAGTTGCTGGCTTCTCTGCCCTAAGTAATTGTTATGATTGTTAGCCAACTAGGATTGAGTTGTCCAGATCCTTGGTTATGCTTACCAGTAGGAGTATTGATCATTTTGCCGAATTGTCTTATATTTGAATTATGATTTTACATTGTTAGTTGCATTGCTTAGTTTCTTACTTACTTGAGTATTGGTTTCGAGCTTTTTTTATCCTAGGTCAGGTATCGAGGTAGTGTAAGGTCCCTCTTATTAGTGGGGGATTCGATATGGTGATTCCTCAAGATTTTGACACATAGGTCTAGCAATATTATCAGCTGGCCTTGATTTTAATATTGTCCTGGGGACAAACTGACTTCTTTCTATAATGCAATTGATGATGTCGTACTCCAGTTAGCTGGTTTAAACCTACAGAGCCGGGAAGCCATTTGGTGTTAAGTTGTAAGGATTTCTTACATAAGGGAAGGAGAAACAAGGTAAGGTCTGTACATATGGAATATGGCTGCAGTTGGGGATTATTGGGATTGGTTGGGTATCGGCTAGTATGCCCCATGCACGTATATTTATCTTGTTGATGCCTTGTCATGTGTTAGCGGATTGAGTTGATAAGCTGAGAGGTTGATCTTCTACGGATCCCTTATAGATTGTTATACTGATTCTTGGTTGCAAACTAACGGGTTATTATATTTTTGATTAGCTAGGGAAGCCAGAATTGTTGTTAGATTCTAAGCATGCTTATGATTATTACATTCACTATCTACTGTAAGTTCAGCTTTGGGATTATTATGTTGTTTGGATTGGAGTCTTCGCTTTTATTCGTACTTTTGAAGATGAAAGTTCTATTAGTGAGAGATGTTGTAATGACCCTTTAGGTCATTTTTGTGGCTCTACAAATAATTTATCAGTTTGAGCATTTGCATAGAGACCACGGGCTATTTGTGACTTATTGACATTGATATTTTGGTCGTTGTGTAAATTATTTGACAATTATAAAGCTTTTCGAATTAAACAAGCAATTATAATCGTAAAATAAATCTTCAGTTAAAGTCTTAGTAAATAGCCTTGGAGCAAAATTCTATTTGTTGCATCAGCTCTGAAACTGTCGAATCAGGCTAGGAGAATGTTCAGTGCAATCATATCAAGTTTTGCAAATTTAGCCATCGGAATGGGTCAATAGTTGACTCTAGTCAATGTCCTTGAGAAGGATTGCCCAGATGAAAATTCTTACTGTCGTTGGATCGGAAACATCAAGCTTGGTCTAGGAGGACCTTTTATTTGTTTTTCGGGGCTTTCGGTGTATTTTTGTCCCCTCTAAATTTTGATGTTGAGAAATGGGACCTATATTGAAATAAAATGACATCCGATGGAAATTTCAACTACACCATTGAGTCTGAAATGTCATTTCCAATCAAATTTCATATATGGAAAATATTTTTTTGACTCAGGGTGAGGCCAAAGCATCAAAATTAAAATTTTGAGTGGTTGCTGAAAAATGAAGGCAGCCAGTGACGTGGCTGGACCACAGGATGCCATGTGTCAAAGGCGGCAAAAAGGATTAGTTATCCAACGAATGTTCACAAATCATGAAAACGAATAGCGAAACTTGGAAATAAGATATTTTCCTCATTTTATCTGATTTGGGCGATTCCAAAGGCTAACTTCTGAATTTTTTAGAGGAACATCGTGGGAGATATGGATTTTGATTTCTGCACATCCTTTGAGGTAAAATTCGACATTTTCCTACTGCAATATTGAATGTACTTTTGGTAAATTTGATATGCAATTTCTTATCCATTTTAATTTCGATTATAATAAAAGTTAAGTCTATTCTGTGTGGTTTCGCGATGTGCACATCATGGTAATGTAGGAATTAACTGATAGAGCTTCGTTTGGTGCGAAAATGATGTTTTACTTGCAGTTTATGTAGTGACTCTTTAGGAAATTTTGAGTTACAATATCTCAGCTGTTTCTTATTGGAATTAAGTGAATTTTGGGTCTAAACTATACTAATATTTGAGGGCTACGTCATGGTATATATGGTTTCTACTGGTTTAGCTGTACTTTTGAGAAAATTGATAAAGAAACTATTGGAATAAGTATGTTTTAATAAGGAATGTCACGTGGCTTTGCGCTATTTCTTATTTTTGAGCCTCATTTTGACCTCAGTTTTTGGCTATAGACTCGGGGTGATATAATAGTCATTTTATGGTGGTTGATTTGGTATTTCGTGCGTAGGTTCAATTTTTTCCCATTTCAGTCACATTTAGCATATCTTTCCCTGTTTTTTGAGATATTATAGCCAAAACAGCCGTAATTATATTGTTATTCATACCTTGATAGCTGAGCGACATTTGGAGGTGGTTAAACAGGGTAAAATTCACGTAGACTGATTGGAGCAAGTGGATTTGCCTTTTAGGTAGGCTAGACTTTTCTTACCTCTAGACTGAGCTAAAATGCATGTATATTCACATCTTGGCTATGCTTGCTAGTGGAAGTGTTGATCATTTTGTCGAGTTGCCTCATATTTGAGTTATGGTTTTACATTATTAGCTGCATTTAGTTTCTCACATGCTTGAGTATGGGTTTCGAGATTCTTTTATCCTGGGTCAGGTATCGAGGTAGTGAAGATCCCTCTTATTAGTGGGGGATTTAGTATGGTGATTCCTAAAGATTATGATACGCATGGCTAGCGGTATTATCGGATGACCTTGGTTTTAATATTGACTTATTTCTATTACGCGATTGCCTATGTCATACTCCAGTTAGCTATTTGAGCCTATAGAGATCGGAAGCCATTTGGGTTTCAGTTGTAAGGATTGCTTGTATAATGGAACAAGAAACAAGGTATGGTCTGCATATGTGGAATATGGCTACAGTCAGGGATTATTAGGAATGGTTGGGTATCGGCTAGTATGCTGAAGGCAAGTATATTTATCCTATTGATGTCTTGTTATGTCCTAGAGGATTGAGTTGATGAGCTGAGGCGTTGACTATCACGACCCAAGCCTAGGTCCTAGACGTGACCGGCGAATGGGGAACCCGAAGGAACCCCAAACAATCATCATAGCATATCATTACACATCCTTGGTCGCGGAAGCAATTAAAATAACAATAAGAGATAAGCATATACAAGGGGAATTGGGACAAGGGTAAACTTCCATATCATAATCATCAAGAAACAAGAGATTCACGACTGGTAGATAGCTATATAACACGTCCAACAACACTTCTACCACATAGATAAGAGCGGGGGCCAAGACAAGCAACTCAGCTCACCCTCATAGTTAATGTATACATAAAAGAAAGATAGTTTTGGAGCATAGCATGAGATCATAAGCAATGTTCCCAGAATAGAGGACTCACCAACAAACTTGAGTGAAACCGTACTAGCCACGTGGGTGGAAATGCTCAAGTGGGGCTCCGATTCTTACATGGTGATATCATATAGGCATAGAGTATACATTAGTACGTCGGAATGTACTAGGTATGTAGGATGCAATACAACAAGAGATAGGCAATAATCAAAATTCATAATCAAAGCAAGAGATAGTATATTAGCAATATGACATGCATGAACAATGCTTATAATAAAACATGCTTGAAAATAATCATTATTACATAGCTTGTTTAACCCAATAAGGTCACATGATTAGATCATCCAAATACCTTGTACTAGAGGGTGAGGAATATAGCATGAGTCATAACCCCTCCTAGTAGGTAATGGGCAGTACATGAGGGTAAAAAGATAGCATAATTCATAACACCTACATGTAAACAAGACATAATTAATAGCATATCAGGGTAGAAGGTAGCATAGGTCATAACCCCTACATGTGTGCATATAAGAGTGAGACATTCCACATAATTCATAACTCCTTCATATGAGTAAATTTCATAATATCAAATCATACACGAGGGTAAACAGTACAACATAGTTCATAACCCTACATGAAGAAATGAGTAAGTGAATAGCACATGAGTGTAGAAGGTAGCATAGGTCATAACCCCTACATGTGTGTACCTTGCATAACCTCAAACCATACACGAGCGTAAGGAGTATAACATAGTTCATATGCCCTACGTGTGTATATGAGTAAGTGAGTAGCATTGATTCATACATGAGGGTAAGGTGTACAACATAGTTCATAACCCCTACATGTAGAACTTGTCCTTGTGCTAGAGGGTAAATCATATAACATAGTTCAAAACTCCTTCTAGTAGGCTTCACAATTTACAAGAGCATAAACCTTAGTATAAGGACTCAATAACTCATCAACGATTCCCAAGAACATAATAACATGAGAGCCCGACAATTCAAACGTAAGAATAGATCATCATCGAACATTGTCCTTGCATTAACATAAAAAGGCTCACAAGAGGTATAATCTTTAAAAAAAAGGACTTATCTTCTTACTTGCAACACCATAGGTGCTTTACATGTTTTAAACACTCATATATTCATTCATTTCATCATTATATAGTCATTCAACTCGTAAGACATGCATTGGACAATCAGTTCCTCAAGAACCCTAAACCAGACATTTTATCAAACACTTGGAAGGTGTGTAGTGCTAGTGTAAAACCATGCAATTCAAGGGTGAAAATATGCTAGAGAATCCAATGTAAAACCATTAATAGATACTTGGTAACATCCTCAAGCAATATACATCAAAACCTTTCTTCAAATCCCACAATAGATCATAGATTCATAGCCCAAAACATAGTAAAACAGTCATAATTTCATAAACCCCAACATAGTGTGCAGTGAATTCCATAATGAGCAAGGCCCATGAGTAAATCAACTTTAAATCGTGCAATTTAGGTAAAAGGAAGCTTGGGAATCATGGGTGAAAGGAACCCATGAAAGAAACCCACATACCTTAGCTTTGGAGATGACCTTGATGAAGATTGAAGATGGAGACTTGAAGCTTGGATGAGAACCTTAAGATCCAGATGAGTTTTGAGACTTGAATTTAGGAGATGAAATATTGGCTACGTGTTTTAATGAATATTAGAGAATGTTTAGAATGATATGGGGGTGAAAAATCGCTAAGTATAGGTATTTTCATGTATGGGAACACTTAGGCCCAAGACCCAAAAGTCTTGGACCAAACTTAAAAAACTGAACAGGAAATATACTAAGGCGCATTGCGCCTATAATGCGGACTGCCCACTAGAATTTGACACTTTAAAAATTGAAATTGTGATTCATTCACTCTAAAATAGGGATTAGACCCATTTCCCACTCAGTTTGACCCCCTAAACAAGAATAAGAAGTCAGATTTCCGAAACAATGCATGAATTTTGAGATACATGAAAAATACAATTCCAAACACTTCTGAGGCACATTTTCTGGTACATTTTGGGGTCGCTACAATATCTCTCCCTTGGGAATATTCGTCCCTGAATGTCAAAGGAACGTATATAAGAAGAGAAATCATGAACAGATCAGCCCAACAAGGATGCATCAATACATTCAAACACTATTTTCAAGATATCAGCATAAGTGTCAAGAATCGTCATGAACTTGTTAACATAAACATAGATGCATGCAAATGACATAAAGGCCGAAACATAAGGCTTAGAATCACTAAAGGACTTAATGTGTTATCATAAGCTTGAACAGAATAAAAGAGATATGAATATTGTTTCTCTATGCCAACTCCCCGAGAGACACTTTCGACTTGACAAACCTTCCAAAGAGCCTTAATGAACCCCACATCCTTTTTAATCAACTTCTCCCCCCCCCCCCTCCCTTTCCATCCAATACCTCCACCGGGACCTTCTCCTAAGTCAACTCATCCTCCACAACACCCACAACCTCAAAGAGTTCTTTGACACTACAGTCATCAACACATCCTCTCAACCTAAAAGCAAGAAGAATCGGACAAACCATAACCATATCCCTAGATAATTCCACCCTTATACAACTAACAACCTCCCTTTACTTTCTATAAGGACTCATAATCCTAAACTCATTTGTCAACCTTAATCACACATAGCCCACTTGGTACTATAAACCACCTCAAGACCTTTAATCCATCAAACCAAATTCAACCAAGTTCACAATACAAGACTTTATGCAATAAGAACATGGAGCAACCCTTATAAGCCTTTCTAGCACCAACAGACCCACATAACCAAATCTTATTAGCAACAAGGAATAATGAAAGGAATAGCAACTCCTAGAGCCATCTTTGTTAATCAACTTTAAACCCACACACATAAGCCACTTAGTACCAAACGTCACCATCTCCCCCTTGGAAGACAACCTCCACTCTACCATCCTTTCGCCCATAACTTCCAACTCTAAATAGGTGGAATCAAGGTCTTGCTTAAGTAAATCCCTTCAACCATGGAAGATTTAGAACTATCAAAGCCACTACACCACCATTCTCAACCTCACCCAACCTAGTCAACCGGTAAACTCTTCCAACCACCTTCTTGCCACTTAAAAGTCTCCACTTTCCATAATTAACAAGAAACCTCACCTCCTCCGAATTCACAACATCACCAAACGATTCACAAGCTCTCCCCACTTCCAGAAGAAATCAACATATCATCACCAAGAACTACCAAATATATGTCAAGGTAGCGTTTTAAGACCCTATTCATGAGATCTATAGACATGATCGGTGCATAAGTCAAACCAAAAGACACCACCCAAAATTCAATATACCGGAAAGAACATTCAATAGCTCAATGGTCACCAAAACAACTCGATAGAGATAACTTAGGCTCCGTACCCCTAACTGTTACAAGATGATAATGCAATCCCTTAGAGATCAATTGTACCCTAAAGCAAGAGATGTACTTACCCCTTCACTACCACTCAAAGACGGGTGATTAGGGAATTGGAATCTAACTCTACGGGCCCTACCCTTATGGAAACACAACATGCATGCAATCAATCTATCCAAGTATAATCATCAAAATCCACCACATCTAATCAAAAAAAACCATAAGTCAAGACCTAAATGCAACATGAACACGGAACAATTTCCCTAGACCCTTCTATCAATAATGGGCTCGCTAATAGAATAGACACCAAAAAACTACACAACAATCCAGAACACACATGAAGCCCACTAGCAACAAAAGGAAACTTCAACATACTGGCAGCAACATCAGGTGCCTTATCCATCCCTTGCCTCCTTTGAAGAGCGTAGAAACGATTACGTCTTGGAGCACCTTCTTGATCAATATAACTACCTTTGGTCTCTTAATTCACATGACCACCTTGACCTTGGGGATGATCCTCCTTGCCATTGTTCCGGACATAAGGACAATCAATAAGCTTGTGACCTATTTTCCTGCACTTGTAACACGTTCTTGAATTCTTTAAGTATTTGCCATGATGATGCCTTTCACATTGTGGGCATTTTCGAAAACTCATTCCATCATCACCTCCTTAGAACCTTAGTCTATCCATTCCTTCCATAGTAAGCCTCTTGTTTGGAGCACTAGAAGACCCTTGGCCTTGAAACTCGATACCTTGTTGGAACCGATCATCCTCAAACCGAGTCCTCTTGGACTCTCCATTCGTCTTCTTCTTAAGCTTTTCATTCTCAAGTTGTTTAGCATAAATCATGAGGTGGGACAAATCTATATCATTAATCAACATAGCGGGACTTGCATTCTTCACTCACCAAATCGAAGATACCTATCACGAACTTGTTCATTCTAGCCCTTCGGTTGGCAACAAAGTGAGGAGCATACTTAGAGAGTTGGTTGAATTTGAAGGCATACTCCCTCACACTCATTGACCCTTGTCTCAAATTCATGAATTCTACCAATTTGGCTTCCCTAAGCTCAAGAGGAAAGAACCGATCAAGAAAAGTGGTTGAACTCTTCCCATAGAACCACATTGTTGACTTTTTTCTCCTCCCTCCATTAATTGTACCATATTCGTTCTGCCCCTTTTAGTTGGTAGGCCTACAACTTGGCCCTATCTTCCAATCTAACACCTATGATGGCCAATACCTTATGAATCTCATCAATAAACTCTTGTGGATCTTCATCCACCTTTGACCCATAGAACTCCGGTAGGCTCATCTTCATGAAGTCTCTTACCCGAGAAGACAGTGCAGGAGCATGAGGGGATTGGTCCCCTTGATTGGATTGATTAGCCACAACTTGTGCAAACAAGTTGAGAGCCTCTCGAAGCTATCCATTGGCCGGTTGCTCCTCGGGGGCACGGGCACTTCTTCCACTTGTGTTAGACATGATCAACTAGCATGGAAAAGAACAATTGTTAGGGGAATATGACTTACTTCAACTCTATAGAATGACTTGGAACATGAAGAAAGGAAACATCTTCTTAAACATCTCATAGCCTCCTACTATAGTTGTGGTGCACAACACAACCATGAATAAGACTCTAATCAATGTGGTGTGTTAGAATCCGAGGATCTAATAACCTATTCCTCTGATATTCTCTTTGTCACGACCCAATCCTAGGGCCTAGATGTGATCGGTGAATGGGGAACCCGCAGGAACCCCAAACAAGCCTCATAGCATATCATTACACATCCTTGGTTGCGGAAGCAATTCAAATGATAATAAGAGATAAGCATAAACAAGGGGAAGGGACTAAGGGTAAACTTTCATATCATAATCATCAAGAAACAATATAGTCAAGGCTCATAGCATAGATACATAACAGGTCCAACAACACCTCTACTACATAGATAAAAGCGGGGGCCAAGAAAAGCAATCGGTCTCACCCTCATAGTTAATGTATACATAAAAGAAAGATAATTTTGGAACATAGCATGAGATCATAAGCAACTTTCCCAAAATGGAGGACTTGCCAACACACTTGAGTGAAATCGTACTAGCCATGTGGGTGGAGATGCTTAAGCGACGCTTCGATTCCTACATGGTGATATCATATAGGCATAGAGTATGCATTAATACATTAGAATGCACTAGGTATGTAGGAGCAATGCAATAAGAGATAGGCAATAATCAAAATGCATAATCATAGCAAGAGAGAGTATATTAGCAACATGGCATGCATGAACAATGCTTATAGTAAAACATGCTTGAAAATAATCATTCTTACATAGCTATTTTAACCAAATAAGGTGACATGATTAGATCATCCAAACACCTTGTACTAGAGAGTGAGGAATATAGTATGAGTCATAACCCCTCCTAGTAGGCAATGGGTAGCACATGAGGGTAAACAGATAGCATAATTCATAACCCCTACATGTAAACAAGAGATAATGAATAGCACATGAGGGTAGAAGGTATCATAGGTCATAAACCCTACATGTGTGCATATAAGGGTGAGGCATTCCACATAGTTCATAACCCTTTCATATGAGTACATTGAATAACCTCAAATCATACATGAGGGTAAGAAGTATAACATAGTTCATAACCCCTACATGTAGAAATGAGTAACTGAGTAGTACATGAGGGTATAAGGTAGCATAGGTCATAACCCCTACATGTACGTACCTTTCATAACCTCAAACCATACATGAGGTTAAGGAGTATGACATAGTTCATAACCCCTATGTGTGGATATAAGTAACTGAGTAGCATTGATTTATAAATGATGGTAGGTGTACAACATAGTTCATAACCCCTACATGTATAACTTGGCCTTGTGCTAGAGGGTAAATCATATAACATAGTTCATAACCCCTTCTAGTAGGCTTCACAATTTACAAGAGCATAAACCTTAGCATAAGGACTCAATAACTCATAAATGATTCCCAAGAACATAATAACATGAGAGACCAATAATTCAAACATAATAATAGATCATTATGAAACATTGCCCTTGTATTAACATATAAAGGCTCACAAGAGGTATAATTTTTGAAAAAGGGCTTAGCTTCATACATGCAATACCATAGGTGCTTTGCAGGTTTTAAACACTCATATATTCATTCCTTTCATCATCATATAGTCATTCAACTTATAAGACATGCATTGGACCAAGAACCCTAAACCAAATATTTCACCAAACACTTGGAGGATGTGTAGTGCAAGTATAAAAATATGCAATTCAAGGGTAAAATCATTCTAGAGAATCCAATGTAAAACCACCAATAGATACTTGGTAACACCCTCAAGCAATATACATCAAAACCCTTCATCAAATCTCACTAATAAATCTTAGATTCATAGTCGAAAACATAGTAAAACAGTCACAATTTCAAAAACCCCAACATAGTGCAGTGAATTTCATAATGAGCAAGACCCATGAGTAAATCAACTTTAAATCATGCAATTTTAGGTAAAAGGAAGCTTGGACATCATGTATGAAAGGAACCTATGAAAAAATCTGCATACCTTAGCTTTGGAGATGACCTTGATGAAGATTGAAAATGGAGACTTGAAGCTTGGATGAGAACCTTAAGATCCAGATGAGTTTAAGACTTTAATTTAGGAGATGAAATATTGGCTAGGTATTTGAATGAGTATTGGGGAATATTTAGAATGATATTGAGATGAAAAATGGTTAAGTACAGGTATTTTCATGTATAGGAACACTTAGGCCCAAGACCCAAAAGTCTTGGATCAAACTTGAAAAACTGAATAGCAAATATACTGAGATGCGTTGCACCTATAATGCGGACTGCCCACTGGAATTTGACACTTTAAAGATTAAAATTGTGATTTGTTCTCTCTAAATCGGGGTTAGAAATATTTCCCGCTCAATTTGACCCCCTGAACAAGAATATGAAGTCGGATTTCCGAAACAATGCATGGATTTTGAGATACATGGAAAATACAATTTCGGACACTTCTAAGGCACATTTTCGGGCACTTTTGGAGTCGTTACATTGATATTTTGAGGATACCTTGTAGATGGATATACTTATTCTCAATTGCATATTAATGGGTTATTATATTTATGATTAGCTGGAGCGGCCAAAACTGTTGTTGGATGCTGAGCATGCTTATGACTATTATATTCATCATCTACTATAAATTCAAGTTGGGATCGCTATGTGCTTTTGATCAGAGTTTTCAGGTACCCCTTTATTCATACTTTCACGGACGAAAGTTCTAGTAGCGGGGGATGTTGTAATGACCCTCCAGGCAATTTTTGTGGTTCCATGAATATTTTATCAGTTTGAGTACTTGCATAGTGACAGTGGACTATTTGTGACTTATTGACACTGATTGTTTCGTCGTTGGGTGAATCGTTCGACAACTAAACAACTTTTTGAGTTAAAGGAGAGATTATAACTATAAAATAAATTTTTAGGTAAAGTCCTAGTAAATAGCCTCAAAGCGGAATTCTGCTAGTTCTATCATGTCCTAAATGACTTAATTTGCTAGGATTATATTTGGTGCAATCACATCGAGTTTTGCAAATTTAGCTACCAAAATGGGTCAATAGTTGACTTTAGTCAATGTCCTTGAGAAGCATGCCCTGGATGAAAATTCTTACTGCACTGTTGGATGCAGAACTTTGAGTTTGGTCTAGGAGGACCTTTTATTCGATTCTCAGGGCTTTCAAGTGTGCTTTGGTCCCTTCGATAGATTTCGATATTAGATGCAGGACCTATATTGGAATAAAACAACTTCTGATAGGAATTTTGACCACACTGTTGAGTTCGAAATATCATGTCCAATCAAATCTCATTTATGAATTATATTTTTATGACTCTGGATGAGGACGGAGCATCAAAATTAAATTTGAGCATTTGCAAAATAAAAAAGCAGTCGGTGATGTGGCCGAACTATCGGCTGCCATGTGTCAAAGGCAGAAAAAAGAAGTTATCCACCAAACGTTCACAGATCATGAAAACGAACAACAAAACTTGGAATATGATAATTTTCTCATTTTTTATCCGATTTGGACAATTTAAAAGGCTAACTTGTGTATTTTCCTGATAGGAACGCCATAGGAGTTTGGCACATCTTTTGAGCTAAAATTCGATGTTGTCATGCTGAAATATTGAATAAATTTTCAGAATCTTTGATATGCGATTTTTTATCTATTTTTTATTCGATTTTGATAAAATTTGGGTCAATTCTGTGTGGTTTTGTGAGGCACATTTCATGGTAATATCGAAATTAATTGATAGATCTCCATTTGGTGCGAAAATGATGTTTTAGCTGCAGTTAGTATTGTGCTATTTTGGAAAATTTTGAGTTGTGATATCTCGATTGATCCTCATCGAAATTAAGTAAAATGTATGTCTAAATTTTACTACTTTTCGAGGGCAACGTCAAGATATATTTGGATTTTACTGGTTTGGCTGTATTTTTTAGAATTGATAAAGAAACTGTTGAAATAAATGTTTTTCGATAAGAAATGTCACGTGACTTTTAGGCTATTTCTTATTTTTGAGTCTTATTTTTACCTTAATTTTTTGCTATGGACTTGGGGTGACGTAATTGTCATTTTATGGGGGTTGGTTTGATATTTCAGGCGTGCGCCTTATTTTTTCCTATTTTAGTCACATTTAACACATCTTCCTCTGTTTCTCGAGAAATTATAGCAAAAACAACTCTAATTATATTATGATTCATAGATTGATAGCGAAAAGACACTTGGAGATCGTTAGACAGAGTAAAACTCACGTGGAGTGATCTGGAGTGCATGCATTTGCCTTTCAGGTAGGGTAGGCTTTTCTTACCTCTAGGCTGAGCTAAAATGCATGTATATTGGGAGTCGGTTTATGGTTAGAAGTCCTGAATATAATATGTATATACGTCGTGAGGCTAATTATTAGTTATATTTCTTTCTATGCATTTAAACGTTGTTGTCATGACTTATTAATATCGATTTACTGAATAGTCGTTATACTTTGCATGTGTGGTAACTATGGTTATTTTGAGATACTTATGGTTGTTCTATATTGTACTAGCTGTGATAAAAACTGTCCTAGTTATGATCACTATAGTAGCTGAGTTCTGACACTGTTGAACTACGAAAAGTCCTGGTAAAGGATGGATATGGGCTAATACCCTAGGACAGGTATGTATTTTGGCTTAACTCCTATCTGTAAGAATGTGTAGGCTGATGATACTGAGATATGCTGGTTGTGAGGCTTTTGTTGATTATATGTCATACTTTGGACTGACTCTGGTATAGATATAATTTTGATGGGCCGATTTGTTTGAGATACCTATGATACAAACATACTATGGACTGATTCTAGCATAGATATAACTTTACTGGACTTGGATGTCCCAGATACTTATGATATACCTACCGATTATACTTGGGTCTAAGACCCTGTCGATTTTCCTTGGGGTCCGGGACCCTGTCAATTATGCTTTAGGTTGGGGACTCCATCAATTTCTCATGGTCCAGGAATCACCGTTGATTTTCCTTGGGTTTGAGGCCAAGTTGATTTTTCTTTTGTTTAAGACCCAATTGGTTCTTTCTGGGTTCGAGACCCAAGGTTACTCAAAGTACTTGTGATGGATTGGAACATGGTGTATTTGGCTTTGGGTGGGCATGACCCGACATTAGTCATTGAGATATATACTTTTGTATGTAGCTATTAGTCTTTATGCATTTGTTATCCCTACCTGAGGCTGGTATTAGCTAGTATTATCTGAGGGATGGTGACATATGGTTGTATGGGTTGGATTGTGTGTGATATATATGTTGTGACTGTCATCGTCTATGTTTACTTTGGGCACTTGTGGTTGATGAGATTATGGCATATTGTCCTTTTCTGGGTATGGCTCTATGGTGACTTGTGATTCATATACACTCTGATGTACTGCTGATAGTTGTTGTGCATTGGTCCTTTCCATTTGATGCTGGGTTATCTGTATTTATCTGAGGTGAGGTAGTGGATTGTGTGGTTCAATGGGGATGAGTCTGTCTAGATAGATGGTATAATTGGGGTATCCAGTCCCGAATAGGCTAGAGAGAGACTGACTAGCTCTATGCTTTGAGACGTAGATGATGCACCCTGTAGTTTAAGTCTCTGATGGCCATGTCTGAGTGTTTGAGACCTCGGGTGACATGCCCCATGGTCCTATTCTCCTATGGTCACTTTTGAGTATCCGAGACCGAGGTGTTGATTCTAGAGGGGTCCGAGCACTTGTTACTTTGGGCCTAAGGCCTCATTAACTATATTTTTGGTAGGTAGGCCTTGTTAATTAATATTTTGAGTCGAGGACCCCGCTGATTCCACTTTCGGATGAGGCCCTATGATTGATATGCTGAGTTGTGACACATATGTTGTAAGAGGGGGGTCCTTTCTCTCGTGGAGGATACATCCCACCATTACGCATGTATATTTTGGATCGTGTGCCACATGTTGGCATAAGGTCAGGGACTCGATTGTCATGTGATTGATGAGGCGAGGTCCGTGACTGATTACCTATGGATCCACACACCTATTACCTTGATTATGCATGGGTATACTTTCTGGGCTTATGGGTCCTTGAACATCATTCAACCTTAGACATTTAGGGCCTTACACCCACGTATAATCAACCTGTGATCATGTGATATTGGGAGTTGGGTTCTACTGTGATTCAGTTGATCAAATTATGCGCGGATGTACCTTCGGGGCTTAAAGGGGCCCAATTAGCATACAAGCATGGATAATGAGGGCCTTGCACTCAAGTACAACACTATGTCTCATTCCAGTGACTACTATATTTTAGGTCTACTCATGTTTCTTTAGTTCGTATCATTGCACACCACTTAGGTTGGTTATGTTGGGGTTTAATTCTCCAGACATCCTTACTCTTTGATCAGAGTTCCGATCTGCTACACTTACTGCAGATCTCTATATTTGAACCTTCTATATTTATAGTATTTCACTCAATTGGCCGATAATGCCTACTAGATACTTGTAACCGATACTCACCCTTATATTTCTGCATCTTCCCATGGTGCAGGTCCAAGTACTAGCGATAGTCACTGAGTTAGGAGTTCACAGACGATTCAGGAGACATTGGTGAGCATCAGCAGCTCTGGATGTTTTGCAGTCTCCTTCTATTTTGACGAATGTTTTTTGTATTCGAACACTGGGCTTGTATATGTATATAGATATGTATATATTTTTTCAGCCTGTAGTAGCTCTGTACAGGTGACCTGGGATAGGTTATTATTAGCTTATTTTGTATGTATTTAGCTATCGTTATTCTTATCTATTGGGGTATGTGCCGAGGGTTTTAGTTTGCATGCCTATAGGTAAGATCTGACATGCGCAATCATGACCTAATGTAATGACCCCAAAAAACAAAGTGCCCAAAAATGTGCCTTGGAAGTTTTCAGAATTATAATTTTCATATATCTCAAAATTCGTGCACAATATCAAACATTCGACTTCATATTCTTGTTTAGGATGCCAAATTGAGTGGAAAATAGGTCTAACCCCAATTTTAGATCAACCGTATCAAAATTCGAAATTCCCAAAAAGGCAATTTCCAGTTTTGTTTCCGCGCCGCTTCCGTGATGCGCACTGGTATATTTTTTGATCAAATTTTTAACTTCGGTCCAAGACTTTTAAGTCTTGGGCTTAAGTGTTCCCAAACATGAAAATACTTATACTTATCCATTTTTCACACTCATATCATTCTATACATTCCCTAATACTCATTCAAATAGTTAGCCAAATATTTTTCTCCCAAACTCAAGACTCAAAACGTTTTCTGGATCTTAGGGATTTCACTCAAGCTTCAAGTCTCCATCTCCAATCTTAATCAGGTTCATCTCCAAAGCTAATGTATGTGGGTTTCTTTCATGGGTTCCTCCCACCCATGATACCCAAGCTGCCTTTTACTCTAATGTGCATGATTTAAAGTTGATTTATAAATGGGTCTTATTTATTATGAAAATCACTGTACACTATGTTGGGGTTTATGAAATCGTGACTGTTTTGCTATGTTTTGAGCTATGAAACCAAGCTCTATTGTAAGATATGATAAATGATTTTAATGTATATTGCTTGAGGGTGTTACCAAGTATCTATTGATGGCTTTACATTGGATTTTCTAGTATGATAACACTCTTGAATTGCATGGTTTTACACTATCACTACACATCCTCTAAGTGTTCGATAAAATGTCTGGTTATGTTTTCTTGAGGAATTGAAGGTCTAATGCATGTATTATGAGTTGAATGATTATATGATGATGATATGATGATGAAATAAATGCATGTATATGATATCTATATGATGATGAAGTGTATGTATGTATATGGTATTCTCTATATAGTGTTGGAATGTGACCATGCCCTACTCGGGGATTGTGCACCGGGTAACCTTGTCAAAGGGTTCGTACCTTGATAACCTATTGGGGGTTTGTACTCCGACACCACGGGAGGTAAGGTGCGACTACCCATCAACCTTGTTGGGGGTTTGTACCTATCAACCTATTTGGTACTCCGGCACCATGGGTGGTAGGGTGCAACGATCCATCAACCTATTGATGGGATTTGTACCTCAATCACCAAGGGTGGTAGGGTGTGACGATCCACCAATAGTTTAATGCTCTCTTTTTGCACATATGTTATGTTCTATATAAACATGTTTTACTTCAAGTATCATTCATACATGCCATATTGTTAGTATGCTATTCATTACTTATGATTATGCATTTCGCCCATGTTGTCTATCTCTTGTTGCATTGCATCCTACATATTTAGTATATTCAAACATATTAACACATACTCTATGCTTACATGATGTCACCATATAAAAACCGGAGCACCGCTTGATCATCCTCCTCCTCCACGTGGCTAGTTCAATTGTCCTACAAGCTTGTTGATGAGTCCTCCACTTCATCGACGTTGCTTACGAACTCTTTCTATGTATTAAGACTACCTTTTTTTTGTTATGTATTAACTATGAGGGTGAGCTCGGTTGCTTATTTTGGCCCCTGCTCTTATCTGTATAGTAGAGGCATTGTTGGACATGATATGTATCTATATTATGAGTCTTGACTCTCTTGTTTCTTGATGTTATGATATGAAAGTTTATCCTTAGTCTAATTCCCTTGTATATGCTTATTTCTCATTGTCACTTTAATTGCTTCTGCGACCAAGGATGTGTAATAATATACTATGAGACTTGTTTGGGGTTCCTTCAGATTCCCCATTCACCGGTCACGTCTAGGCCCTAGGCTTGGGTTATGACACCTAAAAGGTTAGGTTGTGATTGGTATAGACTTGTTATAAGACACCTCAGCCAGGGTCTAATTTAAGAATTGCTTATCAATGGTAGGGTAAGTATCTAAAGATTCAAGAGGAGAAAAATGAATTAATATAAAGAGAGTGACTCCTCTTATGGTTAGCAATCTTTTCAATATTATATTGTAAATTATCTTTCCTAAATTTGTAATGATTTTCAATCCATATTTCTACTTGGAATTTGTATCATATATATAGTAATTATGAAATCTTGTTCAAATCACTATTTGATCTTTATTAATAAGAACTTATTAATCACTTATTGTAACATACTTAGACTGATCGAGTACACAAACCTCTCTGGCTACCAAATATTTTGGCCAATTAGGACCTGAAATTACTTATTTGGAGCACTTTTGCTGTAAGGACCCGGGATGTCGTATGTTCTTATCAGAGTTTGAAAAATTCATTTTGTAGAACTTTGGTGTAAGATGACACCTCAAGGGACACCTCATGGCCCGTATGAGGTAATACAAACCGTGTGGGGGTCCCGTGAAGTGGACCTTGTCCTTTGGAGGTTCTTTTACTCCTAAATATGGTGATTAAAACTAAGGCACACAATACTTCGACCCCTCACAGTCCGTGTGACCCTTCATGAACCGTGTGGTGGCCTTGGCTTGAAATCCAACAATATTGGGACCACTTGTGGGTGCTTGCACCTTTGTGTATATATATATATATATATATATATATGAATGAGATATTCTTATAAATGAGTATTATGAATTATGAATTATGAACTATGATTTGGCATTTGAGCCTAAGTAAGGTTTAATATGAATAGTGTTTGACTTTAACGCCAAATGTGCATTGAATGGATTTGAAATAACTATTTCCTCTTTGGAAACTATGTATATTTATAACTAATCTTGTGGGATGAAGACTTAGCAACGATGGATTAAGTGTTCCCTCTCTTTCCTTGAACTATGTGCCTAACATATGTTATGAGAATCCGAAATGGGAGTGCCCGTAAGGAAGGTTGCTTCATATGAAATGGGAGTGCCTGTAAGCAAGGTTACTTCATACGAAATAGGAATGACCGTAAAGTGAAGTATAGTTTACCTTTGGCAAGTGGAACACCTCTTTACCCGTGAGGGGATTTCATCGAGATTGTAAGTAATAGCTCGCTTAGTCTTACTCATGTTGGTTGAGGTCTCATCCCCTCTATATATGAGCATTACACATGTCATCCATCATTGGTTTCATGGAATATTGTATATTATATCTCTTTCTATACATTTTTCCTATATTATGTGCCCTTGTCATCTAACAATGAATGCAGGTTTGATAAGTCATATGCATCACACCCGCATACTTAGTATATTCAAAAGTACTAACACATAATTTTTTTCTACAAGATCTCACCATGTAGGGACCGAGAACTATGATCACCCACCGTGCAACGTTTAGCTCGATCTCAAATGTTGCTTGTTGTGGTGAGTCTTATCTTTCAAGGATAACCCACCATCCTTCTATCTATGGTGTTTTTATCTATTTTACTAACTTTTAGGGTAAGCCCGGGGTATGTCTTAGCCCCCCAACCTATTTTATGTTTAGAGACATTGTTGGACATCTTGTAAACTTCTTTACGTTTATATGCTAAGGTGTTATATTGGAGATTCTGTTATGGCTTGGTTACCTTTTTGATATCGTCACATGATTTAGTTATGAGATTTATGACATGACTATATAATATGGTGCGAAAGATCTTAAGTCTCAAATTTCCCCCATAGTGTGAGTCATACTTATCCGTCCCTTAGACTTTATGTGTTATGTGCCATGTGAATTTATATTACTCCCTTTTCCAATAACACCCCAATAGCGTGAGCCCTACTTTCTAGTCCCTTAGAATTATCTGATTACTAATTCAATACGTTTCCGAACAGATGGTGTGAATTTGGGTACTTTGAGGCTTGTTCGGGGACTCACGGTTCCCATTCACCATGTCACTCAAAGGTTTAGGTCGTGATAGAGATGGTATCAGAGCACTAGGTTTGTAAATGATTCTCGGAGTCCAACATGCTGCATCAAGTAGAGTGTTTTCCATGGGTGTGAAGTGCACCATGCCTATAAGTGGGAGGTTATGAAGACATTCTAGGAATTACCTTACTTCTTCATGTCTTATGTCATGCTATGAATCATATGTTTGGCTTTCTTGATCTTGATAATGTCCTTACTACATTACAGAAGATGCCTCGAGCAAGAGCTCCCAGACTGGCGCTGGCTAATAAGGGTCAAGCACCTCAAGGAACTTTTAATGAGCTTATCTCTAATGGCGAATCCCATACGGCCTTTTCTATGCTTGCCCCGGTGGTGACTACTAAGACTAGGCAGGCTAGCCTTCCTTGGGATCCCACTCTGGCTTCTAGGGTGAGGGATTTCACCCGAATGAATCCCCTGGATGCTCAGGATTTCATTGATGAACTCACCAAGGTGTTAAGTGTTACGGGTGTCATTGTTGAGGAGAAAGCTGAATTGGTTACCTATCAATTGAAGGATGTGGCCTAAGTTTGGTACACCCAATAGTCTATGGAGAGGGATTGTGGTAATGTTGTCAATTGGGAGGAGTTCAAACTTGCCTTTCTGGACTGTTTCTTCCCACTTGAGTTTAGGGAAGCCAAGATGACTGAATTTATTAACCTCAAGAAGGGGAGTATGAGTGTGAGAGACTACACCTTCAAGTTCACTAAGATCTCCAATTATGCTTTGACACTTGTGGCTGATCCTCCTGCAAGAATGCACAAGTTCATTTCTAGTATCTCTGACTTGCTTATGAAAGAATGTCTTACGACTATGCTGATATGAGATATGGATATTTCTAGACTCATGGTATATGCTGAGCAGATCGAAGGGGAGAAACTCAAAGAGAGGAGAATGCATGATCTGAAGTGAGCCTTTATGATAGTGGGTTCTCCAACTCTAAAGGTAGTGGCTTTGGTCACTTCCAACAGGGCCAAAGCTCTATTTCTCGGGTTCCTAATGCTAGAGTGCCCCCTCCTAAGGCACTAGTTAATGGTGGACCATGGTATCCTCTGTGGGACAAGTGTGAGAAGCACCACACAGGTGAATGCTGGGGGAGTTTGTGCGCCTGCTTTAGGTGTGGTGACAAGGGCCACAGGATTTCTGATTGTCCTAAGGTTGCTCATAAGGGTAAGGGTCAAGTGGCTCGGGGTGCTCCAGGCCAAGTAAGATCTCCTTAAGCTGGTTCCAAAGGGATAATAGGTTTTATGCTCTCCATGCCCATCAGGAAGTTGAGAAGGGCTTTGGATGTTGTAATTGGTATATTAAAAGTCTTTGATTTTGATGCTTATGCTTTGCTTGACCCGAGTGCAAACTTGTCTTTTATGACTCCTCTGTTGGTTGTTAAGTTTGTTGAGTCCTGAAATTTTGAGGGATCCCTTTTCAGTTTATACTCCCATGGGTGAATCTATTGTTGCATATAAGGTTTATCATGGTTGTCCGATTTCTGTGTTTCATAAAGTCTTTCTGTGTGACCTTGTGGAATTTGAGACCTTTAATTTTGATGTGATTCTTGGAATGGATTGGCTGCATGCATCATATGCCTTTATAGATTGTAGAATCTGGAAGGTCAATTTCCAACCTCCGAGTGAGCCCATTCTAGAATGATAAGGTAGTGACTCTGCTATTAAAGTTCGGAGTATTTCCTACCTTAAAGGCCCGAAAGATAATCTCCAAGGGGTTTATTTATCATATTGTGAGGGTCAAGGATGTGGAGACCGAGTCACCTGCTCTTGAGTCGGTTCTGATGGTGAATGAGTTCCTGAATATGCTCCCCGAAGACTTGCCTCGTATTCATCCCGAAAGGGAAGTGGACTTAGGCATTGATCTTCTCCCAGACACTAAGCCTATCACAATCCCTCCTTGCTATGTCACCGATGGAATTGAAGGAGTTGAAAGATCAATTGAAGGATTTGTTGGAGAAAAGTTTCATTAGGCGAAGTATATCTCCATAGGGTGCCCTAGTATTATTTGTAAGGAAGAAAGATGGATCTCTTCGGACGTGAATTGATTATAAGCAATTGAAGAAGGTGACATCAAGAATAAGTATTTGTTACCTAGGATCGATGACTTTTTCGACAAACTTCAACGGGCTATCCACTTCTCTAAGATTGACCTGCGTTCCGGGTATCATTAGTTGAAAGTTAGAGAGTGTGATAATCCCAAGATGGTTTTTCGAACTAGGTATGGACACTTTGAATTTGTGGTGATGTCGTTTGGCCTACTAATGCTTCATCCATGTTTATGGATCTTATGAATCGGGTGTTCAAGCCATTTCTTGATAGCTTTGTGGTTGTCTTCATTGATGATATTCTCATTTATTCCCGAAGTGAACGGGAGCATATGGATCATTTAAGGTTGGTTCTTCAAACCTTGATGGAGAAGAAATTGTATGCCAAGTTTAGCAAATGTGAGTTTTCGTTGGTTGAAGTGGCTTTTCTCGGTCATGTAGTGTTTGGTGATAGTATTAAGGTTGACCTGAAGAAGACTGTGGCCATAAAGAATTGGCCGAGACCATTGACTTCTTCGGATATTCGAAGCTTTCTTGGGTTGGCCGGCTATTACAGGAGGTTTGTCGAAGGGTTCTTATCCATTGCATCTCCATTGAATAAGTTGTCCCAAAAGAAAGTTAAGTTTGTGTGATTGGATGAATGTGAGAAGAGTTTTCAGACCTTGAAGGATCGACTTACATCAGCTCCTGTTTTTGTCACGATCCAAGCCTAAGGCCTAGACGTGACACGGTAAATGGAAAACCCGAAGGAACCTCAATCAAGCCGCTCAACTTATCGTTACACATCATTGGTCGTGAAAGCATGTAAAAGACATAAAACAAGCATAAGGGGAAAAAGGGCAAAGGGGCTAAGGGATAGCTTTCCAAAACATCAACATCAAAGACAGGGAGTCATGGCTCATATCATAATCACACAACTTGTCCAACAAACACCTCTAAATACATAGATAGAGCGAGGGCCAAGACAAAGTAACCGGGTTCACCCCTATAGTCAAAATACAATATAAGAAAGTGTCTCAATACATAGATAATAGCAAACATAGACTAAGGTCCCCAAAATAGAGGACTCACCAACAAGCTTGGAATAGCACCGACTAGCCACGTGGAGGGGGAGGATGATCAACTTGAGCACCGGTTCCTACATGGTGATATCATGTAGGCAAGAGTATGCGTTAGTACGTTTGAATGTACTAAGTATGTGGAATACAATGTAACAAAAAATAAACATCATGATCAAAATACATAGCAATAGGCAATGGGCATATTATAGCAAGATGGCATGTATAAACAATGCATAAGTAAAACATGCTTAAGTAATCCATACTCATATAGAATATTATATGTATAGAAGAGACCAAACTAAATTTCCAAACTACGAACCCCTTGGTAGGTTAGTGATGTCACCACCCCTTATATATATACTAGTTTTCGAGCACATGCATTGCACATGTATATCATGCTAATTAATCTAAATACTTGTAAAATATTATAATAAGAGTTTGTTGAATTACATCAAATTTGAAGATAATAAATGCAAAGTCATATTAAATAATGATGAGCTTATTCAATCGAAATTATTATCATTGCAAGCCACATTATATGTATATTGCTATCTGCTTAATATCAAAAGTAATATCCATTAGACTTTAAATATGCAAATTTTTGTAAATATACATTGAGTATTCAACTTACTAAAAGTTTTATTTAATATGTCACAACACATAATTTAAATGTCAGTAACATGGTTGTAAAATATTTCATGTCTTAAAAGTTTGTTCTTTCTTTTGAAGAAACAACATCCTCTGTCTTCTTAGAGTTGCATACTTATCAAGAACTTATTGTCAAGTAGAGTAGTATTTTGTAAAAGTTGTACATAAATTCGATCAACATATGCTTAAGGATAGTAGATCATTATCAATTTTATACATATATTTCTGATGAGTTTAATTAATCAATCCTGCCTCACAATAATCCCTTCAGTTCATTAGAAAACTTTAAACATGTACACCAATCACTGATAAAGAGAACTTGAAATGCATAACAATTATATTTATATTTCAAAACACTATAAAGTCAATTTTTCTTTATGCATTATAATATGTTTGAACACATAACCTTCTCTTAAAAAGGAAAGACAAAATTATGAAAAATAATATCAACATATTGGATTAAAAATGAAAAATTGAAATAAGAGGAAGAGGAGAAACGATCAATAAAAAAATATTCACCTAAACATGAATACGGAACCATATTGGATAAAAAATAGTAACGCAAAAGTGTGAGGTGATGAAGGAAATTGGTAGATATAAATAGTCCATATTGAATAATGGAAAGACAACTCTTCAACTTCTCAATTTCTCCAAAAATTTTACAATTGTGACAGACCTCAGAATAATTGAAATTTAATAATTTAATAAATGTATGATAAGTTAATAAGGTAGTGTAAAAGACTCTTCATGAAAATTACTACTATTTTTAATAAATATTTTTTAACTAATAGTATTAGTGTTATAGAAAACCATACAAAGTCATACGCAAGTTTTCAAAGTAATTATTTATATTAATTTATATACCCTT
>JAABOM020079888.1:0-32409 GCA_011800125.2 Solanum clarkiae | reverse complement strand
AAATAGTTCATACATCATTAAAATCATACTTTCATAACTTTCAAAATAATCATCATAGTCTTTCACGAAACATTATGTCATAAGAATAGTCCATCTACTTGCTTTCATCATAAAGTGAGTAGACATTCCCACCATAATATCATCATCAACATTAGAGTATTTATCATCTTTTTTATCTTAGCATCATCATAGCTTTCATAACATCTTCATTGCCATAACATCATAATCATTTAAAACATGCTTTTTATACTTGAAGTCATAAGCATAGAAATCCATAGCTTTATCATAAAAGACTAGGGCTAAGTGTGAATCCATGGATAATTGAGTCAAAATCATGTAATTGAGTAGGATTCATAGAGAAAATATGCAATTAACAACAATAACAACCTAGTGGAATCCCACAAGTAGTGTCTGGGGAGGTTTAAATGTACGCAGACCTTACGACTACCTCATAATGACAAAGATTTTATTTTTGGAAGACCCCTAGCTCAAAAATATCAGGCTCCAAAAGTAGAAAACATACAATCTAAACCAAATTAAATCATTAACAATGGAACCCACATTAAATCATTAAGTCCTAATCATACATACTTTGTAATCACATATTTTTTCTCGAAAATCATATATATAATGAAATTCATCATAATTCATGCATAATTAATCATAGTTGTGCTATAGGAATCATTACCTATGCATTAGGAATCATAAAATAAGAGCCCATAAGACTTCATCATAAAATTTTGATAAAAGAATGTTTTAGATTAGGCTTCATGGATAAAACTAATCCATGAATGAAATGCTACATACCTCAAGTAGAGTTCTTAGAATTGGAGAAGCAAAATCTAGAAAACTTTGGTCAATTTTCAAGCTTTAGACTTAATGGGACCCTTGACTTAGAGAAAGAATTATTGAGAACGCTTGAGAGAAGTTTGAGAATTAAAAGTTTTGAATGAGTTAGAAATAGGGATTTATACAGGTTAGATCGGTTAGGGAAGTTAAGGTATCCAAAATGATGTAGTTTAAGACTTACATAGATTGAAAAAAACAAAAGTACCTTTCATTAAAAATTGCCAGAGTTATCCATGAAACCCCCTTCTAAGGGTCGTTAGAGGGTGTGAAATGGTACTATGAACCATGCAATTTAGAGATGAAATTATGCAAGAAAATTCATTGTAAAATAATCAATCAATGCCTTGCAACGCCCTCAAGACATATATATCAAAATTCCTCATCAAATCTTACAATAGATCCAAGATTTATAGCTCAAACATAGCAAAACAGTCACAACTTAAATAGCTTTAACATAGTGTGCAGTGAATTTCATAATATTCAAGATCCATTCGTAAATCAACTTTATATCATGCAATTTGAGTAAAAGAAGGCTTGAGTATCATGGATGAATTGAGTCCAAGAAAGAAACCAACATACCTTAGCTTTGGAGAATCTTTGAAAGAGATTGGAGATGGAGATTTGAACCTTGAAAAATATCCTTGAAGGAGAACCGTAGTTTCGGATAAGGGTTTGGGACTTGAGTTTGGGGAGTGAAAATATGACTAAGTGTTTGGGTGAGTATTAGGAAATGTTTAGGATGATATGAGGGTGAAATAAGGCTAAATATAAGGTAAAAACAGGTATGGGAACCCTTGTGCCTAAGACCCAAACCCTTGGACTCAAAAACAGAAAAATGCTCAAAATAAGGCACTAGCGCGTGGGCTCCAGTGTCGCGGAATACACACTGGAAACTGCATTCTTGAATTTTCATAATTGCTAATTCTTCGCTCTTAAATCGTGACAAGACCCTTTTCCCCTAATTTGGACCCCCTGAACAAGAATATGAAGTCGGATTTTCGAAATAGCAAATGAATTTGAGATATATGGGAATTAAATTTTTGGGCATTCTGAGGCACATTTTTTGGGCTCACTACAACAAATGAATTTGAGATATATGGAAATAGCAACATTTTTTTTGGAAATCAACTTTTGCGGGTATTTTTACACTTTAGAGCCATAGAACTCTAGAGGGTTCATCCCAGTAAAGTCCTTCACCCTTAAAGCTGGATTAGGAGAATAAGGAGCATGAGATCCTTGATCACATAGTTGGCCATGACTTGTGCCAATGATGTGATCACATTCTAATACTCGGTATGCATTACGGAGCCTGTGGGGCCGAAAGGGTTTGGTCCTTTTCGAGAATAGGGACCCTTGGTGGAACTTTCCTTGGTGGCATTATCTAGAAATGCAAAGAGCAAGTCATTACAGATGGGAAATATTCTGACACATTATAAGGCACAACATAGAATAGGAATAAAATGAATCATTTCCTCAATACCTCATGGCCCCCTATTCATAGTTGTAGCGTGCTTCACAATCATGAAAAAAAAACTCTATTTGATGTGGTATGTTGGATTTTTGAGGACTATTTAAAAATGGTAATCTAATACCAAGCTTGTGAAAACCTGATCCTAGGGCCTAGGAGTGACATGGAGAATGGAAAGCCTGAAGGTACCCAAAAGAACTCATGGCATGCAAATTGGTAAAATAATCAGAACGATCAAACCTATGGGATAGGGACAAAGGGACGTCAACATAATCATAAGGAACTAGAATCCACTACATACATACATAGTCAAACTATCCAATAATGCCTCTAATCATTGTTAGCGCATGAGGTTTAGATATGTTCCAAGCTCACCTTCAACATAAGTAGAATCAAAAGTGATATAGTATCGAAGTTTCAAAGTAACAAGCTAGAGAGAATGGACATTGCTATCGAACTAGAGGACTTACCACAAGTAAAGGTTTTCAACATCTAAAATCAACAGTGAGCGTGAGAGGAGGATGATCGTTTGTCCCTACATAGTGCTATCTTGTAGGAGCAATATGCATTAATACATAGAACATACTAAGTGTATGGGATGTAATGAAACAAGGGAATCATACATTAATGTAATCAAGATACATAATCATATCAAAAGCAATGAACTCAATATGTAATGAATGATAAATGCTTTGTTAAAACATGCTTGAAAGAACATAACTTCATAACACATCATATACATATGTGGGTGGAGACCTTAATTGACATAACTTCATAACATGTCATATACATATGTGGAAGGAGACTTTAATTGACACTAAGACCATGCAAGCTACTGCATGGAATTTCGATGTTGCTTCTACATAGAAAAAGTAGTAGTCTATTTACCAACGTAAACTATACCGCAAACCTCTGGGTGTCATAAACATGGAGCTATAGTTGGATCCACTAAATAATACATACTCCTACAGTGGCATGTAGTTATGGGAAGTAAAAATTTATATAAGGACCCTTGGGAATAATTTCCTCACCTTAAATCCTATTCGGTACTAAGTCTAGTCCCACAGAGTATACAAACATAAAAACTCATGGAAAACAGAGCAACATGATAAGAATAACTCATTAAAATCCGTAACTCCTTCAAGTGAGCATTTAGCATTCACAAGAGGGTGTGTAATACATGAGTCATAAAAGGGCTTCATAAACCATTACTTAGTTTCAGAGAATCTCCATGCAATACATAACATTCTTAGTAGCCCTTGTTACTTGCAAAATTCATAGATTAGCATAGCATAGGGTAAAACCTTCCATCAAACTTCATCATGTAACTTCAATTTAAAACTTGGTAGGTTCATGCATAAAGGTTTAAAATCAAGAAATTCGAGAGTGACAATGTCACACCATAGGAGGGTGCCCTTGGCATGACTGGCACTTAGACAATATTGCTAGTCCCCGAGTGAACCACTTGGCCTTATCGTCATGACATGACCAATAGTAGAAGAAAAATACTGAAAGAAAAAACTATAATGTAATTAAATAACCAAGACTTTAGATAAAAAGTTAATTTCCAAAAACAAGAGTTGGAAAAGAAGCTATGCAATACCTAACATCCTCTACTCAATATTTGTCAAGCCTCTACCTCTAACATATAGATGGTACCACTACAGGCCATGGCTACCCAACTCAAGGAAAATAAAGTATTAACTCAAGCTAGATGATAGCAATATGGAAATCATCCGAAAACATGAAGGTCTCACTGATCAGTTGAGTGTGAGTATATCCTCAATGAAACACTTGTTAATGTTCCGTAATACCTACCTCTGCATCATAAAACTATGTAGTCCAAAGGGGACGTCAGTATGTGGAAGGTACAAGTATGTAAAATGACTGAATGAATCAAAAACAGGTATAACAATATAGAAATAACATCAACTCCAAATATACTCAATTAGAATGTCAAATGTCTATCTAACATAAGGATAAAGTGTAGACAAGTGACCCATCAACAAATCTAACCTCATCAATTAACTCAATTCAATGGAACTCAACTCGACTCCAATCAGAGTACTCAAGGTGAAAACTTTCTAGGAGTTTCTCCAATCCGATAACAATCACTTATCAGCCAGTGATTGTATAATAATGCCACTGATGTTGCCATAATTTTAATAGTTTCTAGGTAAGGAAGGCCTATAATCCACAAGGGATCTAACCTCTAAAGTTATCTATTGCTTTCAGGGACTTTACCTCAAGAGAGGGCATGGTAGACTTTGATGTCATTCTTGGGAGGGATTATTTGCATGCCTACGATGCCTCTATTGATTATAGAACCTATTGGGTCAAGTTTCAATTCCTGAATAAACCCATCCTTGAGTGGAAAAGTCAAGATGTGATGGTTAAGGGTAGATTCATTTCATGCATTAAAGCTCATAAGTTGATTTCTAAGGGGTGTTTGTATCATCTTGTGAGGGTTAAGGATGTGGAGTCTAAAGTCCCGTCCATCGAGTCAGTACCCATTGTAAATGAGTTCTTAGATATCTTCCCAAATGACCTTCCCAGTGTCCCTCCTGAAAGGAAGATAGATTTTGGCATAGATCTCCTTCCTAACACTCAACCTATCTCCATTCCCCCTTACCGTATGGCTCTGGCGGAGTTGAAAGAGTTAAAGGAACAATTGAAAGATTTGTTAGAAAAGGGATTTATTGGACTGAGCCAATCACCTTGAAAATGCTTCGGTGTTGTTTGTGAAAAAGAAAGATGGGTCACTTAGAATGTGCATTGATTACCAACAACCCAATAGGGTCACTATAAATAATAGATATCCTCTACCGAGAATTGATGACTTATTTGACCAACTGCAAGGGGCTAGCTTTTTCTCTAAGATT
The DNA here is from genome assembly GCA_011800125.2 of Solanum clarkiae. Lineage (NCBI taxonomy): Eukaryota > Viridiplantae > Streptophyta > Magnoliopsida > Solanales > Solanaceae > Solanum > Solanum clarkiae. The sequence continues at coordinate 27,210 of JAABOM020079888.1, read as the reverse complement.
GATCTTCAGTCAGGGTACCATCAAGTGAGGGGGTGTGATACTTCCAAGATGGCCTTCAAGACTAGATGTGGGCACTATGAATTTGTGGTAATGTCCTTTAGGTTGACTAATGCACTGGCCATATTTATGGACCTAATGTATACGATATTTAAGACATAACTTGAATCCTTTGTTGTGGTCTTCATGTATGATATATTGATCTATTCACATAGTAGGGAAGAGCATATGGGTCATTTGAGGGTTGTGTTGCAAAGATTGAGGGAGGAGAGATTGTATGCTAAATATGATAAGTGTGAATTTTAGTTGAAGGAGGTTGCATTCTTGGGTCATGTGGTGTCGGGGGATGGTATAAAGGTGGATCCTAAGAGGACCAAGGCGATTAGGAATTGGCCTAGACCATCGACCTCATTGGATATTAGGAGTTTCTTGGGCTGTGCGGGTTACTATAGAAGATTTGTGGATGGGTTCTCCTACATTACTTCCACTATGACAAAATTGACTCAAAAAAAGATTAAGTTTGAGTAGACCGATGAATATGAGAAGAGCTTCCAAACATTGAAAAATAGACTTTTGTCCGCTTTTATATTGTTACTACCAGATGGGCTTGAGGGTTTTTTTGTATATTGTGATGCATCTAGAGTTGGTTTGGGTTGTGTACTAATGAAAAATGGTAAGATCATAGCCTATACTTCTGGGAAACTCAAAGTGTATGAAAAGAACTACCCTACCCTTGATCTTGAATTAGCCGTCATATAGTTTGCATTAAAGATTTGGGGTTATTATTTGTATAGGGTTCATGTTGATGTCTTCACCGATCATAAGAGCCTCTAATATGTCTTCACACAAATAGATCTTAACTTGAGACAAAGAAGGTGGCTAGATCTCCTTAAGGACTATGACATGAATGTGCATTAGCATCCGAGTAAGGCAAATGTTATGGCGGATGGTTTGAGCCGGGTGTCTATGGGTAGCTAGCTCATGTGGATGGTGGTGATAGGGAGATAGCTAGGGAGGTGCATAGATTGGCTAGACTAGGGTGAGGTTGGAGGATGTTGGTAATGGGGTGGTTATTGTTGATGGTTCTAAATCTTCTTTGGTTGATAAGGTGCTAGAAAAACAAGATCTAGACTCCTCCTTTCTTGAATTGAAGGCCTTGGTGAAAGAGGGCAAAATAGAGGTTTTCTCCCAAGGGGAAGATGAGGCCCTTCGATACCAAGGTAGGTTGTGTGTACTGTGTATTGATGGTTTAAGGGAGAGAATTCTTGATAAGGCACATAATTCCTATTATTCTATCCACCTCGGTTCCACCAAAATGTATAGAGACTTAAGGGATGTGTATTGGTCGGGAGGCATGAGTAGGGACATTGCTAAATTTGTTTCTGGTTTCCATAGTTGTCAACAAGACAAAGCCAAACATCAAAGGTTGGGTGGCCTAACCCAAGACAGAGAGATTCCCACTTGGAAGTGGGAGGTGATTAACATGGATTTTGTGGTTGGGTTGCCCAAGACTAGAAAAGGTTTTGATTCCATATGGGTGATGGTTGATACGATGATGAAATCAGTTCACTTTCTACCAGTTAAGACTATATATGTTGCTGAGGAGTATGCAAGGTAGTATATCTATGAGTTAATGAGGTTACATGGGGTTTCTTTATCCGTCATATCGGATCAGGGTGTAAAATTCACTTCACACTTTTGGAGGGCATTTCAAAGGAGTCTTGGTACCAAAGTTCACCTTAGTACAGCCTTCCACCCTATAACGGATGGCCAAGCCGAAAGGACAATTCAAACCCTTGAAGATATGCCTAGGGCTTATGTTTTGGAGTTGAGGGGTAGCTGGTATGACCATATTCCTTTGATTGAATTCACATACAACAATTGCTATCACTCTAGCATTGGTATGGCTCCATTTGAGGCTCTTTATGGGAGATGATTTAGATCATCGGTCGGTTGGTTTGAGGTTAGAGAGGTGGCCTTGTTGGGACTGGATCTGATTATGGATGCTCTTGAGACGGTTAAGATGATTAGGGAAAGATTAAGAATATCCCAAAGTCTACAAAAATCCTATTCCGATGTAAGAAGAAAAGACCTAGAATTTCAAGTGGGTGATTGGATCTATTTGAGAGTATCTCCAATGAAAGGTGTGGTCCATTTTGGTAAAAAGGGGAAGTTGAGTCCAAGATATATTGGTCCTCACGAGGTGATACAGAGGGTTGACAAAGTATCTTATGAGTTAAAGTTACCTAGTGAAATGAATTTGGTTCATCTGCTATTCCTTGTTTTTACGTTGAGAAAATGTGTTGGTGATCCTAATGCCAGTGTGCCTCTTAATGTGGTGGGCATTGTTCAGGATAACCTGACTTCTGAGAAGGTTCTGGTTTAGATCTTGTATAGGCAAGTAAATAGATTGAGGAACAAGTAGGTGGAATCCGTTAAGGTCCTTTGGAGGAACCAACAAGTTGAAAGTGCAACTTGGGAGGCCGAGACGGACATGCAAAATCGGTATCCTTATCTCTTCCACTCCAATCAAGCCTAAGGTACTAATTCTAAGTCCCCTATGTGATATCAAGTCTTATATGCCATCCCCATATCGTTCATGTGCATTAGTTGACAAATTATGATGATTTTATACCTATGTTAAGATTTTTAAAGTGATGTTTAAATTAATGTTGCATCCATGTTGGGGGCTGATTTGTTCATGATTATTCTTGTCTTGTATGGCTCTTCTACAATCGGAGATGAATGTTCCCAATGGGGAGATATTGAAACGACCCAAAAAAGTGCCTAAAGACGTGCTTCGGAAGTGTCCCGAATCTTATTTTCCATATATCTTAAAATTCATTTGTTATTTCACAAATTCGACTTCATATTCTTGTTCAGGGGGTCCAAATTAGGGTAAAAAGGGTCAAACCTCAAATATAAAGCAAAGGAATCGAATTATGAAATTTCTCTTGGTGCAATTTCCAATGAGGGTCCGCGATTTCTCCGCGACGCGAAGCGGTGTATTTCCTGCATTATATTTCCTAGTCTGTCCAGATTTTTCCAAGTGTTGGGCCTAAGTTTTCCCAAATATATTTTTACCTATACTTAGCCAAATTTCACCTTCATATACCCCAAAATATTTCCCAACACTCACTAAAACACTAGGCCTTATATTCACTCCCAAATTCAAGACCTAAAACCCTCATCCAAAGCTAAGGATTCTCTTCAAGCTTCCAGCCTCCATCTTCAACCTTCACCAAGAACTTCACCAAAGCTAAGGTATGTCGTGTTGAATCATTGAATCCTTCCACCAATGGTTCCTAAGCCTCCTTTTTATTAATATTGCATGATTTAAAATTGATTTTACATGTGGGTCTTGTATATTGAGAAATTTATTACACAGGATTTTAGTTCATGAAAATATAGTTGATTTAGCATGTTTTGAGCTATAAATCTTGGATCTAATGTTACATTTGATGAGGGGTTTCGATGTGAATGTCTTGGGGGTGTTGTAAGGTGTTGATTGATGGTTTTACAACAAATTTTCTTGAATGATTTCGTCTCTAAATTGCATGGTATTTTACCCTCATTTCACACCCTTAAAATGGTTGATAAAATGTTCAGATGTGGTTTCTTGAGGAATTAAAGGTTCAAAGCATGATATATGATATGAATGATGTTATGATGATGAAATGAGTTTATGTATACGATTATTCCTATATGAAGTGTTGCACTAGAGCATATGATAAATTCTATATAAAGTGTTGCATTAGACCATACCCGATCTGAGGGGACAAGAGCCCGGGTAACCATGTTGGGGGATTATACTCATCAACCATGCGAGGGATTTATACTTCGTCACCGTACTGGTAAGGTGTGATTACCATCAAACATATGAGGGGTTTATACCACACAACCACCAAGGGGTTTATACCTTGAATAGCTAGCTTGGTCTCTTCTTCACATATGATATCCTATATAAGCATGAGCTACTTAAGCATGTTTTACTTAAGCATTGATCATACATGGCATATTGTATATTATGTCTATTGCTTAATATCATGCATTTTTATTATGATGCCTACTTGTTGTTACAATGCATCCCACATACTTAGTATATTCTGGCGCACTAACGCATACTCTTGCTTACATGATATCACCATGTAGGAACCGGTGCTCGAGTTGATTATCCTCCTCCTCCACGTGGGTGAATCGATTCTGCTCAAAGCTAGTTGGTGAGTTCTCCACTTCGGGAACCTTAGTCTATGTTGCTATTATATGTGTATTGATACACTTTCTTATGTTCTAGAGGGTGAGCCTGGTTACTTTGTCTTGGCACTTCTCTATGTTATGTATCTATGTTATGAGCTTTGACTCATGTCTCTCGATTATGAGGTTTATGCAAGTGTTCCCTTAGCCCATTTCCCCTATCCTTACTCTGTATGCCTTTTAGAAGATTCCTCGACCAAGGATGTGTAGTGACAAGTTAAGAGGCTTGTTTGGGGTTCCTTCGGGATCCCTATTCGCCGTTTCACGTCTTGGCCCTAGGCTTGGGTCGTGACAACTCCTCCTCAACTCAAACAATTATCTCGATTAGCCTTGTAGAGGTACTCATCATCTCATTAACTCAAACTCTAAAGTCCTATATTGCTTTCAGAGGATTCAACTCATCTTAATTAATTTAATTCTTATTTAAGGACTCAAGGACTCAGATCATCATTTAGAAGAAGTCATTTTGACAGAACTCAAGAACTCAATCATGAAGACTCATAGGATCATCAAGCTCAAATAACTCAACCTCATACTCATATTAAGATTACCATCAACATACTCAAATCAAGGCTCTAGACTCCATCCTTAGGTTCATTCATGCATTCTTTCACAAAATATCATATAGGGCTTATACATTGTCTCATGAAAAGTATTAAATTCAAGAAGACAAGTTTATGATGATCATCAACATATGAAAATGCATGTAACAGATACAATTTTTCAAGAAAATAATTAGGAAAGTATTTCAAGAAACTTGTATGGGGACTCGTGAACTCTCAACTCCTCTATTACCATCAACTGGACACATGGTAGAACAATCTCATGCTTTAGTTTAGCCTTACATACCTAGTATGGAGTTTGTCAATCAACTTTTCAAGAAGTTAGCATCAATCCTCTGAACCCTAGCTGTTTCTTCTCTTTTTTGCTCAAGGTCTTTACTTAGTTTTTGTGTAAGGGATTTTAGAATGTGTTTCGAAACCCTTTTTAGGCTAAGAATGACTTATATTGGTCATGGATCTATGAGGGGTGGGGAAAAGACTAGAGTGCCCCTCAAAAGATTTAAAATTTTGAACTTTGGTGGAACAAGTTCGGGGACTAGGTCTGCGTCGCAGACCCTGATGTTTTTTGGGGTTTTGTGCTTTGATATCATGTAGGCATAGAGTATGTGTTAGTACATTTGAATGTGGTAAGTATGTAGGACACAATGCAACAAGCGATAGGCATATAATCAAAATTCTCCTATCGAATTTTCTAATCTCGTAGAAAATTTAGGACAAAATCTAAGTGTTGATCTACAGCAGGTGTGCTAGAATTTGTTTTTGCATCAAAAAATTATATTTTGATCTAGTTTCTATAAAAATCAACCGAGACCACTTCGCCACTCAATATTTCTTGTTGATTGCATATCCGGCTTTAGATTCTCCATCAATGCATAGGAAGACGCATTATGTGCACATCTCTCTTGGGTCTTTTTGTAGTTTTATCAAGTGTTATATTATCTCCTCCTTGGAATCATTCATTCTGGAATGATGAGTAAAGGTGGACATCAAGGCACGAATATACTCAAGACTCATCTCAATACTCACTCAATTGATCAAAATCTCGACTCCTCATCAATCTCAACAAACTTTACTCAGACTTTGGAATAGGTATATCAACTCAGATAGACAAATCGGTTCATATCAACAGTAGAGATGTTATCTTTGAAATTCTCACCATCAGACACAAATGGAACGTCAAAACTCAATAAATTAGAATTGTTTGGACACCTCAGCAATCAGTTTTTCAAACTCAGGAAGGAAGCAATCAACTCTAATTGGGAATGGGACTATCGATATATAAGACTCTGCAGACACTCTCAATCTCAACTCCCTACCTCAATGGTTCTCTTTTACATTGCACTCTAGTCCATCAAGTTCATAGCTCTTATTCAAATCTCCACCTAACCACCTCCTCCTCTTTCACTCAAGCCTACTTTTGTGTCTCGAGGTATTATTCTTAAGATGATCATACTCATACAAGTTAATCCTCAATACTCAGCTCTATACTTCCACGGGAACTTTCATTAAAAACCACTAGTCCTCTTCACTACCCTTACTCGAAACCCTTATTAGGAAGTCTTCAATAGTCCATCATCAATACTCGCATAATAACAACCCCACATTCAAGCCTATCACTCTAACCTCTTCACTATATCTAAGAGTTTTCAAGCCTACTTAGTACTTTTGCCTCCATCATTCAATGAGCTCCCACGTAATTATACGCCCACATACTCTTCCCTACCTTTTGCTCATCATAATGTCTCATCTCTCCCCTTCTCCCTATCTCTATCCCTACATAACATGTGTACAACGTCACAATAAGGATACATTTACTCCTCATCTACCCTTATTCTTCGTCTACTACTATCAGCATCACTATTTTGACTTAGAGGAACTCATAATTCTCCCCCTTTGGCGAAATGCCAACTACTACTCCTCATACAAAATAAGCATGATTATACGTCTAAAATTTGAAACTCTACATCCTACCATCAGAATGAAGAACTCTCACTCTCCCTCATCAACCATCACTCCTCTACTACCATCAACACTTCTATTATGACTGGAAAGTCGAGTCACTCAACGGCTTGGAACAGAGATCATTAGCAGGATTCAATCAAGAAATCTTATTTGAGAACATTCATTATGAAGTAAAATCTTCTTCTTCTATCGAGACTACTTTTGAGTTCACAAAACTATATATAGTGTAAAACTCAAGTCACATCTCATTAAACATAGGAGTAGAAAATATTGGATCCATAAGGTAAGATCAAAATTAATGAATGAATTCATCTCTTCTCATCCTTGAAACTCAACATGAATGAAAATCAACATGGGGTTCATGGGACTAGGCCATAGGCATGAAAGTCATATACTAGAGGGGAATAGAGTATCATCTCAACTGAAGTGTAAAGATTATATGAGGTGGAAAAGAATTGATATGTTATCTTGTTCATCCCATCACTATCGAAAACTCAAGATCTACTTTGGTTTATCACCTCACCATCTCTCCCTTCGCTCAAGGGTCATCTCTCTAAGTTTGTGAATCAATTCCCTTTACTATAGTCTTTAAGTACATATCTCCACACGGTCAAAGAATCACTATCCACAAAAATATCTTAAATTTTTTTATGCTATAGTCAATTATATATGACTAGCCAATCAGATTCTTTTCAATTATATCACTCTTAGCTTCCTCATGTATCTATGGAAATATCTCTCTAATATTTGCTGCATTTAATGGCACACATAACCACTTTCCACAACTTTTACAATCTAACCTCTTCTTCTGCCTGCTAACGCTCAACTTCTGTGCTCCCATAAATTAACATATAAAGAATTAGACTATCATGGAAAACTCATCACCATCTATCCATAAGCCCCAATCAACTTAGTTACTAAGAATGACAAAGAATGCCTACATCATCCTACTTTACATTGACAACTCAAAAATACTGTCTAGATTCTTACAGCATTCATAACTTAGAGCTTCACACATCTTTACACAATCATGGATACATATCTCAAGTCTCTTCTGATCTATCGATCTATCCTTGTTTCACTCGTCTTACCTAAGGGGCACTTTTACCCTGCCCATAGTATCACTTTTCCTTACACATCAGCATCTTCCTCTCGAACACACACTATGGCTACCTCTTATAATAAATCTGCAACTAAGACTATCACTCTCACGATACTCTCTTTAACACTACTCCTCAAAATTCAAGCTTAGAGTCTAATTCTGGCATGTGCATCTATCACACACCTTTCTAATGTCACATCAACTTACAATTACTAGGTAAAACTTTTTGGAGCATAAGCCCACTAAAATCTCATAGAGAGCATTCATTCAACATATCCCTTCCTCACAACTCAATACCGCTCACCTATTCAGTCATATCTCCTTATTTGACTAAGCTCACAACTCGACGAATCTTATGAATTCTCACTTAAAAATCATAAGCCTAATTCAGATCTATCACATTTAAAGCACTCTAGTTCCCCCTATTCAACATCTATACTTCACCCTTATTAATAGCATATCAAAATACATCAACATAGACCTTTTTCTAGTTCTAAGCACGTTGTAACAGCTTCTGATACTAACTCCCTCTCTATACCTCATCTTAATAATCACGGGATACTTATGACTCTTTTATCAAACTTATGGCAATGGACTCGTTACCTCATTACTAACCTAATAGGTAGATAACACTAACTATAAGCCTCAATCAACTATCACTCTCACTATCTCTTTAGTTCCCTTCTATTGTCATCATTCTAGCTCTGGAATGACATCTCTACTCCGGGTGTTATAAGACCTCACATCTTACTCTTAGGTGGTAATATTAAACTCTTTAGATATATAAGTTTCTCACTCATGGATAATATCGAAAGTAAGTAAAGACTCGAATCATACCTGTCATAACATTTGCGGAGACATCTAGAGAATCTTCCTGGTCTTCTCTCACTGGTGGTGCCGGGGTAGAAGCTTGAGCCTTCTTGGCCCACTTAGGACATTCTCTCTGAAGGTGACCCACTTGGCCACACTCGTAACAACCATCACTCTCGCTCTGCGGCATTTTCCTAAGTGAAGTTTACCACACGTGCCACAAAGTTCCTTTCCTCGGGGACCTCGAACCACACTAGCCTATGACATAGGTGAAACGACCCCAAAAAAGTTCCCAAAAGTGTGCTTCGAAAGTGCTCAAAATCATAATTTTTGTATATCTCAAAATTCCTGTGTGATATCGAAAATTCGACTTCGTATTCTTACTCAAGGGGAAAAATTGAGCAAGCGATAGGTGTAACTCCGATTTTAGAGCAACCATAGTGAAATTTGATTTTTCCAAGTTTGTGTAAAATGGAGGTGATCTGCAATGTACCGCGACGCACAGCCATCGCAGACTAGTGTAAAATTTGCCTCATGATAGGTCCACATCACGAACGTGTGTATTTTATTGCCAGTAAGTTTTATCTCAGTCCAAGGCTTTTGGGTCTTGGGCCTAACTTTTTCCATGCGTGAAAATACTTATACCTAGCTATATTTTACCTTTATATCATCCAAGACATTCCCCAATACTCTCTCAAACACTTAGACTAATATTTCTCTCAAAATTTAAGTGTCCAAGTCTCTTTCAGACATTAGGGAATTTATCCAAGCTTCAAGTCTCCATTCAAATCTTCTTCAAGGATTTTCCAAAAATCAAGGTACGTGGGTTTTAACCATTGAATCCTTTCACCCATGATGCCCAAGCTTTCTTTTTATATAAAATACATGTTTCTAAGTTGATTTTATATATAAGTTTCCTATTATGAGTTTGACTGTGAACTATGTTGGGGTTTTGTAAAAGTACGACTATTTATGCACGTTTTGAGCTATGAATCTTGGATCTATCTTGAGATTTGATGAAGGATTTAGATGTATATTGTATGATGGTGTTACCAAGTATTAGTGAGATGATTTACTTCAAGAATTCTTGCATGATTTCACTATTTAATTGCATGGTTTTATACTAGCATTGCACATCCACAAAATGTTTAATAAAATGTCCAGTTATGATTTCTTGAGGAATTGAAAGTCCAATATATATCTTACGAGATAAATGACTTTATGATGATGAATGAGATGTGTGTGTTTGTATATATATGATATTCTCCTATATTGTGTTGAAAATTGACCATGCCCTATCGGAGAGTTGTGAGCCTGGGTAATCATGTCGAGGTGTTTGTACCTTGATAACCGGGTTGAGGGGTTTGTACCTCAATCACATTGGATGGTAGGGTATGATGATCCACCAACCAATCAAGGAGTTTGTACCTTGATAACTAGGTTGAGGGGTTTGTACCTCAATCACCATGGTTGGTAGACTGATACGATCCACCACAATCAAGGGGTTTGTACCTTGATAAACTATGAACTCTATGATGATGGTTTCTTCTTGCACATGTATTATGTTTTATGTAATCATGATTTACTTCAACCATCTTTCATGCATGTCATATTGTTATATGTTACTCAATTCCTATGTTATACATTTCAATTATGTTGCTTATCTCTAGTTGCATTGCATCCTACATACTTAATACATTCAAACATACTAATGCATACTCTATGCCTCTAGGATGTCACCATGTAGGAACCGAAGCCCTACTTGAGCATCTTTATCTATGTACCTAGTATGATTTCTCTCAAGCTATTTGGTGAGTCCTCCATTCTGGGGACGATGTTTATGATCATATGCTATGTTCTAAGTCAATATTTCTCTTATGTATATACTAACCATCAGGGTGAGCTCGGTTGCTTGTCTTGGTCCCCGCTCTTATCTATATAGTAGAGGTGTTGTTGGACAAGTTTTGTTATTATGTTATGAGCCTTGACTCTCTTGATTTAATAATATCTTACGTTATGAAAGTTTCTCTTTAGCCCCTTTTCCCTTATCTCTACTCTTATTAATGTTGTTTAATTCTTCTGCTACCAAGGATGTGTAATGATATGTAAAGAGGCTTGTTTGGATTTCCCTTGGGTTCCCCATTCACCTTGTCACGTCTAGGACCTGGTTTTGAATCATGACAAACTTTGTATCAGAGTACTAGGTTGTTAATGGTCCTCGGCATCCAACACAGCGCGTCGATTAGAGTCCTATTTATGGTCGTGTTGTGCACCATAATTATGAGTAGGAGGCGGCCATAAGACGTCTTACGAAATGTTTCCCTTTTTCATATTCTAAGTCATGCTATAGTGTTAAATTAAGGTTTTTCCCCTAATAATTGTTATTTTCTATGCTAAATCATGCTTAACACAAGAGGAAGGGCAGTCTGCACCCCCGAGGAACAACCGGCTCATGGTCAGCTTCGGGATGCTCTTAATTTGCTAGCACAAGTTGTGGCTAACCAAGGCAACCAAGGGGCTCAAGCCCCTTATGCTCCTATACCGGCATCTCTAGTGAGGGATTTTATGATGATGAACCCACTGGAATTCCATGGGTCTAAGGTAGATGAGGACTCTCAAGCATTCATTGGTGAGGTCTACAAGGTATTAGCTATCATGGATATTAAGTCGGAAGAGAAAGCGGAGTTGGTGGCCTACCAACTCAAAGGGGTAATACAAATATAGTTTAATCAATTGAAGGAGGAGAGGGGAATCAATAATATGGTTCTTTGGGAGGATTTTAAGGAGGCTTTTCTTAATTGGTTCCTCCCTCTTGAGCTTAGGGAGGCCAAGATGGCTGAATTTATGAATTTGAAACAATGGTATATGAGAGTGAGGAAATATGCCCTCAAGTTCAATCAACTCTCTAAATATTTTCCCCACTTGGTTGCCGACCCAAGGTCTAGAATGAACAAGTTCATAATTGGTGTATCTGATTTGATAAGAGAGGAACTCCGGTCTGCTATGTTGATTAGTCACATGGATTTATCCTGTTTGATGACCTATGCCAAAAAAATGGAGGAGGAAAAGGTAAGAAAGAGGAGTAGTAATAAGGCCAAGAGGGCCCATTTTAAGGGAAAGTTCCAAAGTCGAAAGGGTGGTCAGTTCCATCAAGGCCCAGGTTCTTCTCATGCTTCTAATAGGGGTTTACCAATGCATTCCCAAGGGCCCAAGGTGTTGGTGGTGTGGTTCCTAGTAATGTGTTTGCAAGATGTGGTAGGCCTCATGGGGCCCATGTTTGAGAGATACTAATGCATGTTATGGATGTGGGGAAGTAGGTTACAAAAAGATCGATTGTCCTCATAACCACAACAAGCATAAGGAGGTTCATCCACAAGGTGCAAATATAGTTCCTTTGGGGAGAGGTGGTCAACGAGGTGGTACCTTAAGGCACAATCAATTTTATGCACTCTAAGGGAGGCAAGGGTTTAAGGAGGTCCCCGATGTCATCATCGATATGTTAAAAGTCTTTGATTTTGATGTACATGCATTGATTGATCTAGGTGCCACGTTACCCCTTTTGTTGCCAAAAAATTTCATGTTGAGCCCGAATTGTGTGTGGGTCGTATGAGGTGTCTACTCCTATTGGTGCATCTATTGTTGATAGAAAGGTGTATAGAAATTGTCACATTTGCATCTTGCATAAGATATTGCCTTGTGATCTTGTTGATTTGGAAATGGTTGATTTTGATGTTATTCTTGGGATGGATTGGTCGCACGTATACAATGCCTCTATTGATTATAGAACCCGTAGGGTCAAATTCCAATTCCCAAATGAGTCTATTCTTGAGTGGGAGAGTTATGATGTGGTGGTCAAGTAGGTTCATCTCTTGCATTAAAGCCTGTAAGTTGATCTCTAAGGAGTGCATCTATCATCTTGGTGAGGGTAAGGGATGTAAAGTCCAAGGTCCTTCCTATAGAGTCGGTTCCGATTGTAAAGGAGTTCCTTGATGTCTTTCCAAATGACCTTCCCTGTGTTCCTCCCGAAAGGGAAATAGATTTTAGTATATACCTCCTTCCTAATACTCAAACCATTTCTATTCCCCCTTACCGTATGGCCCCGGCAGAGTTAAAGGAGTTGAAGGAGCAATTGAGGGATTTGTTGGAGGAGGGTTTTATTAGGCCTAGCCAATCACCTTGGGGTGCACCAGTGTTGTTTGTGAAGAAGAAAGATGCGTCCCTTCGAATGTGTATTGACTACCAGCAACTTAGTAGGGTCACTATAAAGAATAAATATCCTCTTCCATGGATTGATGATTTGTTTGACCAAGTGCAAGGGTTAGTCACTTCTCTAAGATTGATCTTGTGTATGAGTACCATCAAGTGAAGCTGAGGGAGTGTGATATTCTTAATACGGCCTTTCGGACTATGTAAGGGCATTATGAGTTTATTGTGATGTCTTTTTGGGTAGACCAATGCACCGGCCATCTTTATGGATCTTATGAATAGGGTCTTCAAACCCTACCTTGATCTGTTTGTTGTGGTCTTCGTTGATGATATTTTGATCTATTCAGATAGTAAGGAGGAGCATATGGGTCATTTGAGGGTGGTGCTACAATGATAAAGGGAAGGGAAGTTGTATGCCAAGTATGAAAAATGTTAATTTTGGTTAAAAGAGGTTGCCTTTCTAGGTCATGTGGTGTCGGGAGGTGGTATTAAAGTGGATACTAAAAAGATGGAGGTGATTAGAAACTGCCCTAGACCATTGACCCCGTCGTATATTAGGAGCCTTTTGGGCTTAACGGGTTATTACTAGAGATTTGTTAATGAGTTCTCTTCTATTGCTTCTCCTATGACCAAATTGACTAAAAGATGCTAAATTTGTATGGACCGATGAGTGTGAAAAGAGTTTCCAAACATTGAAAGACAAGCTTATGTCCTCTCCTATATTTTCACTACTGGAAGGGCTAGAAGGGTTCGTTGTGTAGTGTGATGTTTCTAGAATTGGTTTAGGTTGTATGTTAACCCAAAATGGGAAGGTGATAGCCTATGCTTCTAGAGAACTCAAAGTGCATGAAAAGAACTACCTTGCCCATGATCTTGAATTAGCCGTCGTGGTCTGTGCTTTGAAAATTTTGCATCATTATTTATATGGGGTGTATGTTGATGTGTTTACCGACCATAAGAGTCTCCAATATGTCTTCACTCAAAAAGTTTTCAACTTGAGACAAAGAAGGCGATTACAACTTCTTAAGGACTATCATATGAGTGTGCATTCTCATACCGATAAGGATAATGTGGTGGTCCATGCTCTGAGTAGGGTGTTCATGAGTAGCCTAGTACATGATGATGATGGTGGCAAAAGGGTGGGTAGGGAGAACCATCAGTTGGCTAGATTTGGGGTTAGGTTAGAAGAGGTTGATAATGGTGGTGTTATTGTTGTTGATGTTCAAAATCTTTATTGATTGAGGAGGTAAAAGCTAAGCAAGATCCCCCCCCCCCATTGGTATTTAAGACATTGGTAAAAGATGGTAAGGTGGATGTTTTCTCCCAAGGGGGAGATGGAGCCCTTAGACACCAAGGTATGTTGTGTGTGTCTTATATTGATGGCTTGAGAGAAAAGATTCTTGATGAGTCTTATGGTTCCTCCTATTCTATTCACCTAGTTCTACTAAGTTGTGTAGAGATTTGAGAGAATTGTATTGGTGGGGAGGTATGAAGAGGGACATTGCCAAATTTGTATCCAGTTGTCATAGTTACCACAAGTTAAAGCGAGCATCAAAGGTCGGGTGGCCTAGAACAAGACATAGAGATTCCAACTTGGATGTGGGAGGAGATTAATATGGATTTTGTGGTTGGGTTGCGCAAGACTAGAAAGGATTTCGATACTATTTGGGTTATGGTTGATAGGATGACAAAATCGGATCATTTCCCACAAGTTAAGACCACATATGGGGCTGAAGATTATGCAAGGGTTGTGCATTCATGACTTGGTGACGTTGCATGGGGTGCCTTTGTCCATCATATTGGATCATGGTGCTCAATTTACATCACAGTTTTGGAGGTCCTTTCAAAGGAGTCTTGGTATAAGAGTTAAACTTAGTACGGCCTTTCACCCTCAAATGGATGGCAAAGCTGAAAGAACTATCCAAACACTTGATGATATGCTTGGGGATTGTGTATTAGAGCTTAAGGGTAGTTGGGATGATTATCTTCCATTGATTGAGTTTGCCTATAACAATAGTTATCATTCTAGCATCGGTATGGCTCCTTTTGAGGCTCTCAATGGTAGATGTCGTAGGTCACCAATTGGGTGGTTTGAGGTTGGATAGGTGGCATTGTTGGATCTAGATCTGGTTATAGAGGCTCTTGAGAAGGATAGGATGACTAGAGAAAGGTTGAAGACGGGCCAAAGTCACCAAAGTCCTATGTCGATGTGAGGAGAAGGGATTTTGAATTCAAAGTTAGTGATTAGGTCTATTTGAAAAAATAGGTGTCACCCAAGAAGGGTGTGGTTCTTTTTGGTAAGAAGGGCAAGTTGAGTCTAAGATATGTGGGTCCTTATAGGGTGATGAGGAGGATTGGTAAGGTAGCTTATGAGTTGGAGTAGCCTAGTTAGATGGATTTGGTTTATCCGGTCTTTCATATATCTATATTGAGGAAATATGTGAGAGACGCTAATGTTATTGTGCCCTTGATGTTGTGGGTGTTGTTGAAGGACACTTGACTTATGAAAAGGTTCCATTTCAGATTCTAGATAGACAAGTGAAGAGGTTGAGGAACAAGGATGTGGCCTTCGTTAAGGTCCTTTGGAGGAGTCAATAAGTCGAAAGTGCTCATGGGAGGCAGAAGCGGACATGCAAAAGTGATATCCTTATCCCTTCTATTCTACCCAATCCTAAGGTACAAATTCTAAGTCCTCTATATGATCTCAAGTGTTTAGTTAATCCCTCATGACATTACATACATTCAAGTTTGAATTGACAAGTTCATGATGATTTTACACTTATGTTGAGATTTTGAAATGATGTTCAAGTGCATTGTTGCATCCTTATGTGGGCTGAAATTGTCATGTTCATGCCTCCCATATACTTTCTTTACATTTGGGATGAATGTTCGAAAGGGGAAAATATTGAAATGACCCCAAAAAGTGCCTGAAAATGTGCCTTGAAAGTGCTCGAAATTGTAATTTCCTTATATCTCAAATTCTGTGCGTGATATCAAAAATCTGACTTAATATGCTTGATCAAGGGGCAAAATTGGGTAGGGAATGGGTCAAATACCAATTTTAGAGCAACTATAGCAAAAATTTATTTTCCCAAGTTTGGGCAAAATAGTGGTGATCCGCGATGTACTGCGACACACAACCATCGTAAACCAGTGTAAAATTTGCCTCCCCGATAGGTCCGCATCTCAGACCTATGTATTTTGTTGCTAGTGATTTTTATCTCGGTCCAAGGCTTTTGGGCCTTGGGCCTAAGTTTTTCCATGCGTGAAAATACCTATACTTAGCCATATGTTACCTTCATATCATCTAAGACATTTCTCAATATTCTCTAAAACACTTAGACTAATATTTCTCTCAAAATTCAAGTGTCTAAGTCTCTTCCGGATATTAGGGAATTCATCCAAGCTTCAAGTCTCATTCAAATCTTCTTCAAGGATTTCCCCAAAATCAAGGTATATGGATTTCAACCACTGGGTCCTTTCACCCATGATACCTAATCTTCCTTTTTACATAAAATACACGTTTCTAAGTTGATTTTATATATGGGTTTTCGATTATAAGTTTGACTATGAACTATGTTGGGGTTTTATAAAAATATGACTATTTATGCATGGTTTACTATGAATTTTGGATCTATCTTGAGATTTGATGAAGAGTTTTGATATATATTGTATGATGTATTACCAAGTATTGGTGGAACGATTTATTGCAAGATTTCTTGCATGATTTCACTCTTTAATTGCATGGTTTTACACTAGAATTGCACACCCACCAAGTGTTTGATAAAAAGTCCGATTATGATTTCTGGAGGAATTGAAGGTCCAATGCATGTCTTCTGAGATGAATGACTTTATGATGATAAAAGGTATGTATATATATGATATTCTCCTATATTGTTTTGGAAACTGACCTTTGCCTACTCGAGGGGTTTTGAGCCCGGGTAACCATGTTGAGGGGTTTGTACCTTAATAACTGGGTTGAGGGGTTTATAACTCAATCACCATGGGCGGTAAGGTGAGATGATCCACCAACCAATCAAGGGGTTTGTACCTTGATAACCGGGTTGAGGGGTTGGTACCTCAATCACCATGGGTGATAGGGTGAGACGATCCACCACAGTCAAGGGGTTTGTAACTTGACAAACTATGAACTCTATGATGATGGTCTCTTCTTGCACATGTATTATGTTCTATGTAAGTATAATTTACTTCAAGAATCTTCCAAGTATGCCATATTGTGATCTGTTACTCATTGCCAATGCTTATGCATTTTGATTATGTTGCTTATCTCTTGGTGCATTGCATCCTACATACTTAGTACATTCAAACGTACTAATGCATACTTTATGTCCACATGATGTCACCATGTAGGAATTGAAGCCCCACTTGAGCATCTTCCTCCACGTGTCTAGTACAATTTCTCTCAAGCTATTTGGTGAGTCCTCCACTCCAGGGATGATGTTTATGATCTCATGCCATCTTTTTGTGATCTCATGCTATCTTCTAAGACTATCTTTCGCTTATGTATGTACTAAGCATCAAGGTGAGCTCGGTTGCTTGTCTTGGACCCCCTTCGTATCTACATAGTAGAGGTGTTGTTGGACAAGTTATGTCATTATGTTATGAGCCTTGACTCTCTTGATTTAATGATGTCTTATGTTATGAAAGTCTTACTTTAGCCCCTTTTCCCTTATGTCTACTCTTATTGATGTTGTTAAATGCTTCCGCGACCACAAATGTGTAATGATATGTAAAAAGGCTTGTCTAGGGTCCCCTCGCATTCCTCATTTGTCGTGTCACATCTAGACTCTAGGCTTAGGTCATGACATTAGGTCCCTGAGCCCTAAGGTTATGAGGCTCTACTTGGAAGTGACTCTTGTTCCTATTCCTCCTCGTCGTCTTGAACTCAAATGGGTTCATCCTCAAGGAATCATGAACTCCGAATGTATTTGGAACACCTTGCCTGCCCATTTCCTGTTTAGCAACCAGTGCTGTCACGGCCTGGGCCAAAGTCTAGATGGCCTGGCAAAGCTTAGCATTGCTAATGTCTGCCTATGGTAGATATAAAATAGGGACGACTGGGCCTATGGGTTCATCCTAATCCTGGGGATCTGGTTGGTTAACATTTTGCATAGTCGGACTCCTTTTCACTTTATCAGCTCTTCTTGGAAACATGATCACAATTTTGTAAATGTGTAACGCACAAACTAGAAGAGAGCTAATCATAGAGTGTAACTTTATCGCACGATTTAGAATATGAAAGAAATGAGATAATTCATAATGTCCTATAGACTACCTATTATGGATGTGGAGGGTACCCTTGGCGTGGCCTAGGTTACTTGAACTATGTGCTCTAATGCCAAGTTTATCATGACTTGGGAGGGTACCCTTGGCATAGCCGACACTCAGAGACTTTGCTAGTCCCTCAGTGAACTACTTGGCCTCATCATCATCTCATACTCAACAACGGAAGAAAAATACTCAAGGAAAAGACTATAATATAATTAAATAACTAAGTCTTTATATAAACAGTTAATTTCCAATAACAAAAGTTGGAAAAGAAACAACACTCAACGTCCTCTACTGAATGTCTATAAAGCCTCTACCTCTAACATCTAGATGGGACTACGACAGGCCATGGCTACCCAACTTATAGAAAATATAGTACTAACTCAAGCTAGATGATAGCAATATGGAAGTCCTCTTAAAACAAGGAGGTCTCACCGATCAGCTGAGTGTGAGTAGATTCTCAACGAAATTCCTGTGATGATCTCTAATACCTGACTCTGAATCATAAAACGATACAGTCCAAAGGGGACGTCAGTATATGGAATGTATGAGTATATAAAATAGTTGAATGAAATAGAAATAGTTAGAATAATATAGAAATAACATCAAATCCGAATATACTTAATCAAAATGTTAAATATCTATCTAAAGCAAAGATAAAGAGTAGAAAAGTGACCCATCAACCAATCAACCCTCGTCAATCAACTCTACTCAATGGAACTCAACTCAACTTAACCCAGATTACTCAAGGGGGAACTTTCTGGAGTTTCTCTTATCTAACAACAATCACTTATGAGCCGGTGATTGTACAACAATCCATTGAAGTTGCCACAGTTGTTCTGTGCTTGCCAGGTAAGGAACACTTATGATCCACAAGGGATCTAACCTCTAAACCCCTCTATTACTTTCAGGGACTTTACCTCAGGAGGGGACCATCTGAAGTAATGGTTCAATCCTTACCTATGATTAGCGATGTAGTTAATGAGTGCGAGTGGTACTCACTCTTACCCATGTCGGTGCTTGATACATCTCTGAAGACTCAATGCTCATAAGACTCTTCCTCATCTCAATGGATTATCTCAATTAGACTCATAAAAGCACTCATTATCTTATTAACTCAAACTCTAAACTCCTCTATTGCTTTCAGAGACTTCAACTCATCTTATTTTATTCAATTCTCATTTGAGAACTCAAGGACACAAATCATCATTTAGAAGAAGTCATTTAGACAGAACTCAAGAACTCAATTATGAAGACTCATAGGATCATCATGCTCAAATAACTCAACCTCATACTTACATCAAGACTACCATCAACATACTCAAATCAAGGCTCTAGACTCCATCCCTATGTTCATTCATGCATGCTTTCAAAAATATCATATAAGGTTTATACATTGTCTCATGAAAAGTATTCAATTCAAAAAAGAAAGTTTATGATGATCATCAACATATGAAAATACATATCATAGATATAGTTTTTAGAAAAATAATCAAGAAAGCATTTCAAGAAATATGTATGGGGACTCATTAACTCTCAACTCATCTATTACCATCAATGAGGCACATGGGAGAACAATCTCATGCTTTTGTTTAGCCTTACATACCTGGTATGGAGTTTGATAATTAAATTCTCAAGAAGTCAGACTCAATCCTCTGAACACTAGCTTTTTCTCCTTTTCTTTCTTTAAGGTCTTTACTTAATATTTGTGTAAGAGACTTTAGAATAGGTTTCGAAACCCTTTTTCAGCCAAATATGACTTATATTGGTCGTGGATTTAGTCTAGGAGGGGTGGAAAAAAGTGTAGAATGTCCCTCCAAAAACATAAAATTTCAAACTTCAGTGGAACATGTTCGGGGACCGGGTTCGCGTGGCGGACCCTGATGTTTTTTGGGGTCTTTTGCTACAAATTCTCTGATAGAGTTCTCTAATCTCGTAGAAAATTTTTGGATAAAATCTAAGTGTTGGTCCACGGCAGGTGCGTGTTGCACACCTGTCGCGCACTTATTCTATAATTTTTTTTCGTATCGAAAAATTAACTTTTGATCCGATTTCTCTAAAAATCAATCGAGACTACTTTGCCACTCAATATTTCATGTTGATCGCCTATCTAGTCTTGAATTTGTCATCAAAGCGTGGGAAGATGCGTTATGTGCACATCTCTCCTCTACAGCTATTTTGATTATTTTACCGGGTGTTACAACTATGCATAGATAAGGTAAATCATATTCATAAGAAAATTATTCAAAACAACCCACCCACTCTAGACATTATAAAACCTAGTTAGGGTATCATGAGACCTACCCCATAGGTCATCAATTCTATAGTACTTCATAATATCATAACATACATAGCTTAAAATCATGAAATATTTCATAATATCAACACGTGAGAGCAGTTCATGTAAATTTCATAATTCATCCGTAACTTGAAAACCAATGGAGAATATTAATAAGCTTTGTGGGGAGGGGGTACCCAGATATCAAACCACTTACCTTGGCTTACAAATTTGTGAGGAAACTCTGAAAAGAGGCAAGAAATCCAAAACTTTAGTTTTCCTTTCTTCACTTGGCACTTGGAGACGTTTTGGAGGATTCTACACTTAGGTTTATTTGAGAATGGGAGAAATAATATGACTATGAGGAGTAATAGGATGGAAATGACTAATATAGGACCTAAAGGACGTAGCATTAGGCACAAATTATTAAGAAATGTAAAAAATGTCCCTTATAAAAATCTTGTCACGACCATCTACCCGACCCATCTATGGGTCATAGACTGAGGTATGGTCCATAGAATAGGGTTTCGCCCTATTGGATTTTGATCCCTTTGAAGTTATATCTGAAAATCCATCCATGATCCAATTTAAATTTCATAAACGAGTCGATGACTCGTTACATTGTTCGTAGTTTGAACATTAGAAACCCATTTTCCACAAACTTAGGCCACATTATTTGATCACTAACTATGTCATGTACATCCAATTGTGACTCATAGATCATCATTTGTACATTGAAGGTCACCCCAAACTTACGCTACTAGAAATTGCCCCCTTGAACCATTAGCACATGGTATGATCCATAGTTCCTTTTACGGACTGCAAAATCCACTCATATTTAACCCTACTTATACTTTACAAATTTTCAACTCTGTAACCTAGACCAACGGCCTTGTCTATGACTCGTGAACTAAACTAAGATCTTAGATTAGGAATGTACTCTTGCCCTGTGGATTCCTAAATTCCCTTTGCTCTGCAATTTCATACTTTTAACATAGGGGCCTTACACTTTTCTTGGCACTCTTAGTGGTGTTCAGGGCCTGACTTTGGTAAGTGACCTACCACAAAACCTTCCACAACTCCTAATTGCCACCATGGCTCATGGAGAGGTCTCGTTTTGTGCTTCCTTCTCAAGCTAACCTCTATTTTTGCTTAGCGGATGGCACCACGACCCTTGGTGTTCAGTATGTGTCATGGTGAGATTTCTTGGAGTGATCCATCCAGGTAAAGTTTGGGGTTTTAGGTAAGTTTTTTTATGAAGATACCCTTCATTAACTATTCCAAGTCTTCCATTCACTCTCTAAACCTAAATTCACAATCTTTCTCTCCAATTTCACTCTCAAGGTCTCCTCTTTACTCCAGTTGAAGAATTCACTCAATACCTACAAAGTTCAAGCTAAGTTCATCTTAGTTCCTATGCATTCTTCATCAAGATATGTGGATTTTCATCCATGGATACTTTTTACCCATGGATCCCAACATATTTTCACCATTATTCATTAATTTCAAGTATGAACAATGAGGGTTTTCATGTTTTTGTTTACAAATATTTATGTTATGATGTAGATTACATCTATATACTGCATTATGCATGCAATACTTCAAATTTAATGGATTACATTATCTATATGTATTTTCTCAAGTATGTTTTTGATGGTCATAGAAATAATTTGGATCCTTCCAATTTAGACTCAAATGAGCTTCAATTTTATGATTATGCATGAATCTATAGTACTTTCATGATTTTAAACTTATTGAATGTGAACCCATGCTATTGTCTTATTTTGATCACATGATCATAACTATGCATGTACAATGTTTCAGGTAAACTTATGAATAGGAAATCTAGGATCCTTAAAGGTGACTTAAGATCCATAGGGGAGACTTAGGATCCTAAGATGTGGCCTAGGACCCTAATATGTTTATTAAGGATGTACTGATGATCGGAGTGAACCTCTTCTTCACACTATATACAAAATGATCTACTCTTATGCATGAATTTATGAACTATGAGATTTTGTTTAAGCTTATGATTATTTGACAAGTATGAATTATAATTTATGATACGTATAATTTCATCTCTATTTTATCTATCGTGGGATGTTAACTTAGCATCGAAAGGACCTTAGAATTAGGTTGCACCCATAGTCGAGGCATGGCCCATAGTACTCAGTGTTATTATCCCATAACTATGTGTCACCATAGGATTTATGATTCCCAATATAGGTTGCTAGTGGATCCACACAGCTTATGATAGTAAAGTTCTACCTTGGCAAGTAAACTCCTTTTTTTTATGTAGGGGTTATACTAGAATTATATGTTAAAGCTTGCATGGTCTTATTGTCAATTATAGTGACTTCCCACTTATGTATGGCCTATTATATTATCGTGCGTCACTTTGTTCATGGCATATTGGTTTGTCGATTCCTTTCCTTACTCTTGTTCTACTTATTCTCTTTTTCATGTATTACTTAGTTATGTATCACATGTATATTATTATATTGCAGGACCATATACTTGGTACATTCATACATGCTAATGCATGCTTTATGCTTACATTATTTCTTAATGTACAAATAGGTGACTATCCTCCTCCTTCTCTTTATGGCTAGATTCGGATTTTCTTCTAAGTCTACTAGGTGAGTCTTTGTGCTTTTGTGGATGGAACCTGTTATCTTTTAGCTTTTATATTATGATTGAGCCATCATTGAAACTAACCTTTATTTCATTGAGGGTGATTTGGGACATGTCTTAGCCCCCACCTAGTCTATTACTCAGAGGCTTATTAGACATGATGTATGGGTTTTATTGCTTCAGTAATTCCCATTCTCCTATGCTACAGCTTTATGTTCCACTTATGTGTTTCGCTCATTACCTATGGATACTCATGATATGTTAAGAAAGCTAGTTTGGGGTTTCCTCAGGAATCTCATTCGCCATGACACGCTTAGGCCCTAGCTTGGGTCGTAACATTCTTGAATCAACATGACATAAATTTGTTGTATACTTGACAATGGCTTTATCATTAAGATTTCTCTACAAGCATGATTATAGCTATCATTCAGACCCATTATGAACTTAAACAAGTGTTGGTTTTCAAAATGTTGTAATAAAATCCCTCGATCTTTCACAATAACATGAAGGAGGAGGAAGTAGAGTATTGTACTCATCCCATAAGTCTCTCAATTGAAAAAGAAAAAAAAAACAGAGATAGAAGAAATTCCCTGTGTTAATGTGACAATCTCCAAATGTAAGTAGTAGAATGGTGAATTATTTATGCTACAAACTATTCCTTCAGATCCTTCCAAATCATAGCTGCACTTGAGCCATAGAGAATTCTAGCAAGTAGATTTTTATTCACATTTCCCATTAACCACGAAAGTACTATCACATTGCTAAGATTCCATTATTTCATTAATTCTCCTATGAATTGAGCTCGAGTTATAGATCCATAAACAATTCCAAATTTATTTTGTCCAAAAATAGCTAACTTTATCTCACGACTCCAGATTATGTAATTCTCCCTTCTTAAAAGTTCACTTCCCACCGACATCAATCCAGGAGAATCAGAACAATACAAATACAAAGTATACAGGTGATCAATGATCGTGGTTAATCTAAAAGTGTTTCATCTAGAAGTAGCTAGGATGCCTTCCATGGTGAAGAAGAAAAAGCAAAAAATACAAATCTTTCTGATTTCAATAAATTATCAACTAAAATCCATAAAATTATTCATCATCCGCTATGATACTATGTAAAAAAAATTCATATAATTGTGTAAGAACACACATGTAACTCAAATTCAATAGAAGATTAGAGAAATTAAGAAATTGTGAAGAGCAATTTAGAGATCCATTTCTCCATTGAAAATGATGTGATACACCTAGTTCCTAATTACACTTGCGTTCATATATTGATTTAACCGACTGATGGCAGTTGTATTAAGCAAAGGAAGCTGATAAGCTACTAGCTAACTAACTGTATAAAATTAGCCAACTGAATCAGTGGGCAAGAAAGAAAAATATCAAAAACTTAAAATTGATCATAAACAAAAGAATAACTACAGAATTTGTAAAAAAAAAAAATGAGAATGCCTGCCTGAAAATACTCAAAAGCTATACTAATGGAGTTCACCAAAAAATACTCAAAAGGAACCAAACAACATCCAAAGTAGAGCAACCAACCAAAATGGTAAAATCACACCCCCAAACATAATATTAGTGCCTTTTTAATATTTTTCTTATTTTGTTTAGTTTGATTGTTGTTTTGTAAAATTAAAATGTAGAATTAATTGTAGATGAGGATTAGGTTTATGAAAATTTGGATCTTGGGGAAGTTAATTAGATTTGTGATTGATAAAGAAGAATCTATTACTAATGGGTCACTGGAGATGACTACTTAGTCGGAATGAGAGTAATGCCTGGTCGGAGATAGAGTTTGTTGGAAGATGGACATTGTCACAAACTGATGTAACGACCCTGGGTATTGTACAATTTCGTTGGAGCTTGAAATTTAATTTTTCAAAAATTTTTGAACCAAGTAGCACTTCAAGGAGGACCCCACAACCCATGTGAGGTCACACAAACAGTGTAGGGTCTCGTGGAGTGGCCGTTGGCCCGTGAACGTTGTTTGGATCCAAATTATGGGGATTAAAAACCTAGGCACATCACACTTGGCCCCTCGTGGTCCGTGTGACACTCCATGAACCAGGTGGTAGGCCGAGTGATGGCCTTGGTGTGAAGACCCAACATTTTGAGACTAAGTGAGGTCATATGGCACCTCACATGACTCGTGTGATGCGCCAGGGGTCGTGAGGGTGCCCGCATAGCCTCCAAGGAGAAAATGTTCTAAGTTTTGTTTCATTCTTAGTGTAAAAGATTTTATTTTGGTTCAGGCTGTTGCCACAAGCAATGGTACGGACCATGTGAAGCCACATGGCCCGTGTGGCCCAACCGTATGGCTCACTTTGGGCTCAAAAATGTTCCAAGTATAGGATCTTTACACTCAAGATAAGTCCACTTTCAAGCCTTCAATTCAAGCTTATTTATATTATTTAAGGCCATCATGGGTTTCCTACATCAAGTTAAGTTCAAAGTAATTCCATTGGCTAAGTTTCTCACAAGTACTGATAGAATGGTCAACTTTAAAGTGTTATATCTCTTTGCATAAAAGGAATTGATTGGACCACGTCCTATAAAATTAAATCTCTTTGAATTATCTTTCCAACGCACTTGGTTTCACCTCATTTAGAGTTTGGATGAAGAAGTTATTCCCGTTTTCGTAGAACTCATATGTGCAATGGTATACGCGGGTTTTCTTTTAAATTTCATTTCATTAATGGCACTTTTATAAATTTAGTTATTTCTATTGGTATTTTGGGATTTCCTATGCTATCTAATGACCTTCTAAGGACCCAAACCCTATTCCAAACATTCAAAACTCACTCCTCACATTTTGAACTCTCTATAATTCCTCTCAAAATATCTTGAAGATTTTCAACATGGAGATCAAGGCAAATTCAAGTCTCCTTCAAACTTCTTTTGGAATTTCTTCAATTGGGTCTAGGTATGTGAGTTTGATCTTTGATTCCTTCTAACCAAAGAGACCCAAATATTTTCAATCAAAATTTCATAAATTTAAGCTCTCTTTGAATATGGGTTTTCACTATTTGGATTTATTAAATTAAATTGATGTATGAAATGTACATATTTGATGACTTTAATCCCTATTATGATGATTTGCATTGAATTTATGAGATTATGTATATGCATGTCCCTTTTCAAGACTTGTTTATGCATGAGAGATTATACTATGATTTTAAATGTGGATTTAATTATGTTTTCACTTGAATTTCATATTATATTGTAGATTTGAGATTGAATCATAATTACCCATGCTATTACCCATGCTATGTCTTCACATCATTCGTGGCATTCACATTCATGACACTGGACTATTTCGGAAATTATGAAACTGGTTATGCCTAATTATGTTCTATGATATGATTTTGATAAGATATTGGTTATGACAAGAATGTGATTACATACATGTCTATGATTATGGCTCTTTGTGCATTTTGGGTGCTTGCACCATCTTACATATGAATAGGCTATACCTATGCATGAATATTATGACTATGAGATTATGAATTCTTGCATATGATCCTAAGTATGAATTATTGTGAATGATGTTTGGTCTTTAAGGCAAAAATTGCACTGAAATGGTTTTGGAAATATTATTGTCTCTTTGTAAGCATGTAAATATATAAGTATATGTATTCTTGTGGGATGAAAACTTAGCACCGATGGATAGGGGGTGTTAGAGCTATCTCTAAGGGCCCTCTCCCTTTCCTTGAACTATGTGCCTAGCATAGATCCTTTTTGAAGTGGGGATGCCCGTAAGGAAAGTTTCCTCTGAAATGGGGATGCCCGTAAGAAGAAGAATTGATATGATATGATATATGTGAAAATCCTATCCAAAATGGGGATGCTCGTAAAGAAGCTTGCTTCATACGAAATGAGGATGCCCGTAAGGTAAAGTATAGCTTACCTTTGGCAAGTAGACCACCTCTTTATCGATGAGAGGATTTCATCGGGATTCCAAGTAATAGTGCACTTGGTCTTACTTTTGTTGGTTGAGGTCACATCCCCACTCTATATATTAGCATCAGTTGCACTTCATGCATCATAAATTTCATAGCATCTTGTTATACTACATTCCTTGCTATATATATATATATATATATATAT
>JAABOM020079868.1:0-76849 GCA_011800125.2 Solanum clarkiae | reverse complement strand
TAAAGACAAATCTTTTTGTGGAGCCCAAGATGGCATGGGGGACAAGATTCCTCTTGTCTTGTCCCCTTGTCTGGTATGGGCCCCACGCGTGCAGAATAAGTAATAATTTAATTTTTTTACTTTTTTATTTTTTTTACGTTAAAACGAAAAATAATTTGACACCGTGGAGGATAAAAATTGGGTGTCAACAGTTATCATCATCATTGTCAAAGAGTAAAAATAGTTGTAGTTGTAACAAGCTCACGAATCTATTGTTCAATGACTCTGGTGCTATAAAGCTGATAGATTTAATGGATTCTTATAAGAAAGAAACTAGATCAATCATTCTGGATGTGTCAGAGAATAATAGTTGCAGTATTAGTAATATGCTCGAGTATCTACCAAGTAAATGACTCATGTGTTATAACATGATGGATCTAATGGATCTTTATGGGAAGAAACTAATTCAATTCTTTAAAGGTCATCATCAACATTGTTAAAGAGTATTGATAGTACTAGTAATAACGAGCTCGAGAATCTACCATTTACCTTCAACTCCGTGGGAGCCATTCTATATGGAGGAATAGAGATAGGTTGAGTGTCGGGTAGAAGGTCTATGCCTATTGCACACCCAGGAGGGTACCTTAACGTGACTGGCACTATGAGACTATTGCTAGTCTCCAAGTGAACCACTCGGCCTCATCACATTTATTCAATCAAATTTAAGTAGTGGAAGACACCCATAAATAAGAATATTTAAGAACAGAAGTGACAATGATAAAAAAAGGCCAAAGGAGAAACAATCCTCCTTAAACTAAATAAGACTAGTGTGAAAGAAACTAGTCAATAATGGCATCCAATCACAACTGAATAGTCTAGTCTATGAAGCCTCTAGACATCTAACTAAGTGGTGCCAGTGACAAACCCATGGGCACCTCAAAAATAGAATAAGATAAGTCTAACTTAAGCTAGAATGAAAACATAATGTCCTCCAAGAGTAGGGGAGAGTTCACCAATCAACTGAACGTAAATAGGTACTCAATGGGGCTCCTGCTGATGACCACTAGTGCCTATATCTGCATCATGAAAAGATGCAAGAAAAAATGGACGTCAGTTTGTAGAATGTACGATTATATAAAATAGCAGAAAAAAATATGTAAAGGTGTCACGACCCAATCCTAGGTCCTTGACGTGACACGGCGAATGGGGAGCCCGAAGGAACCCCAAACAATCCTTTTAAATTGTCATTGCACATTATTGGTCACGGAAGCATATAAAAACATTAAAGAGTAAGAATAGGGGAAAAGAGGCTAAGGAAAAGAGCTTGCACAATATCATAGTCAAGAGACAAGAGTCAACTCGTATAATATATACATAGCATGTCCAACAACCACCTTTACTACATAGATAAGAGCGGGGGCCAAGAAAAAGCAATCGGGCTCACCCTTATAGTCAAATAGAATATAAAAAAGTATGTCTTAATACATATCAAGTGAACATATACTAAGGTCCCCGAAATGGAGAACTCACAACTAGCTTAAATAACACCGAATTAGCCTCATGGGGGAGGATGATAAACTTGGGCACCAGTTCCTACATGGTGACATTATGTAGGCATAGAGTATGCGTTAGTACATTCGGATGTACTAAGTATGTAGGATGCAATGCAACAATAAATAGGTATTATAATCAAAATGCATAATATTAAGCAATGGGTATAATATAACAATATGACATGTATGATCAATGCTTAAGTAAAACATGCTTAAGTAACTCATACTCATATAGGATATCATATATGAAGAAGAGACCAAGCTGATTATTCAAGGTATAAACCCCTTGGTAGTTGTGTGGTATAAACCCCTCACATGGTTGATAACAATCAAACCTTATCAACACGGTGACAAAGTATAAACCCCTCGCATGGTTGGTGAGTGTAAACCCCAAATATGGTTATCCGGGCTCTTGTACCCCCGGATCGGGTATGGTCTAATGCAATACTTTATATAGAGTATATTATATACATCAGTGCATTTCATAATCAACTAGTCTTTCATATCATATCTCATGCTTTGGACCTTCAACGCCTCAAAAAAAAAATAGCCGGACATTTTATCAAACACTTAGAGGGTGTGAAATGGTGTTATAAAACCATGCAAATTAGAGATGAAATCATGCAAGAAAAATCCATTGTAAAATATCAATCAATACCTTGCAATACCCTCAAGACATATACATCAAAACCCCTCATCAAATCTTACAATAGATCCAAGATGTATAGCTCAAAACATAGCAAAATAGTCACAACTTTACATAGCTTTAATATAGTATGCAGTGAATTTCATAATGATCAAAACCCATTTGTAAATCAACTTTAAGTCATGTAATTTATGTAAAAGAAGGCTTGGGTATCATGGGTGAAAGGAACCCATGAAAGAAACCCATATACCTTAGATTATAGATGAACTTGGTGAAGATTGGAGATGGAGACTTGAAGCTTGAAGAAGAACCTTGAAGGAGAACCTTAGCTTAGGATGAGCGTTTCGGACTTGAGTTTTGAGAGTGAAAATATATCTAAGTGTTTGAGTGAGTATTGGGAATATTTAGGATGATATGTGGGTGAAATAAGGCTAAGCATAGGTAAAAACACATTTGGGAACACTTGGGCCCAAGACCCAAAAGCCTTGGACCGAGATAGAAATCATTGGAAACAAAATACACAAGTCCGTATCTAGTCCGCCAATGCGGAGCTGTGCGAAGGTCAAATTATCACATGTCTGTGGCAGCTGCGTGTCGCGATGCTGTCGCAGATCGATTCTGGATAAGAAAATTATGAAAATTGAAATTGCTAATCGTTTGCTTTAAAATTAGGTTTAGACCCTCTTCCCCCTAATTTTGACCCCCTGAACAAGAATATGAAGTTGGATTTTCGATATTGTAGACAGATTTTAAGATATATGGAATTTAAACTTCCAGGCATTTCGAGGCACATTTTGGGCACTTTAGGGGTTATTTAAATATCTCCCTCTTGGCAACATTCATCCACGAGTGTAAGAGAGACATACAAGACAAGAATGATAATAAAAAAACCAGCCCCAATAAGAATGCAACACTATCTTTGAAACTCCATTTTCAAAATCTCAACATAAGTGTAAAATCATCATCGACTCGCCAACTTAAACATGAATGCATATGAATGATATAGGGGCTGAAATACAGGACTTGAAATCATATAAGAGACTTAGAATTGGTCCCTTAGGCTTGAGTGGAGAGGAAAAGGTAAGGATACCGCTTTTGCTTGTCCACTTCGGCCTCCCAAGTAGCACTTTCGATTTGTTGGTTCCTCCAAAGGACCTTAATGGATGCCACCTCCTTGTTCCTCAATCTCTTCACTTGCCTATCTAGGATCTGAACCGGAACTTCCTCATAAGTCAAGTTATCCTCAAAAACACCCACCACATCAATTGGCACAATAGCATTAGGATCACCAACACATTTTCTCAATATTAAGACATGGAACACCAGATGAACCAAATTCATTTAACTAGGCAACTACAAGTCATAAGCTACCTTGCCAACCCTCTTCAAGACCTCATAAGGATCAATATATCTTGGACTTAACTTCCCCTTTTTACCAAAATGGACCACTCCTTTCATTGGAGAAACTTTCAAATAAACCCAATCATGCACTTTGAGTTCAAGGTCCCTTATTCTCACATCCGCATAAGATTTTTGAAGACTTTGGGCAGTTTTCAACCTTTCCCTAATAATCTTAACCTTCGCAAGAGCCTATATAGCCACATCCGGTCCCAATAAAGCCACCTCTCCAACCTCAAACCAACCCACCAGTGATCTACAACGTCTCCCATAAAGAGCTTCAAAAGGAGCCATACCGATACTAGAGTGATAGCTATTGTTGTAGGCAAATTCAATAAAAGGAAGATAGTCATCCCAACTAGCCCTCAACTACAATACACAAGCCCTTAGCATATCCTCAAGGGTTGGAATGGTTCTCTCGGTTTGGCCATCTATTTGGGGATGAAAAGTCGTACTAAGGTGAACTTTTGTACTAAGACCCCTTTGAAAAGACATCCAAAAGTGTGAAGTGAATTGTGAACCACGATCCAATATGATGGATAAAGGGACCCCATGTGACCTCACTAACTTATGGATGTACAACCTTGCATACTCTTTAGCCCCATATGTAGCTTTAACCAGTAGAAAGTGAGTCGATTTCGCTATCCTATCAATGACAACTCAAATACAATCAAAACCTTCTCTAGTCTTGGGCAACCCAACCACAAAATCCGTATTAATCACCTCCCACTTGCAAGTGGGAATCTCTGATGTTCGGCTTTAACTTGTTGACAACTATGACAACCGGAAATGAATTTGGCAATTTCCCTCTTTATACCTCCCCACCAATACATGTCTCTCAAGTCTTTATAAATTTTGGTAGAACCGGGGTAGATAGAATAAGAAGCATAGTGGGTCTCATCAAGGATCTTCTCCCTCAAACCATCAACACAAGACATACAACCTACCTTCGAACCTAAGGGCACTATCTCCCCCTTGGGAGAAAACCTCTACTTTGTCATCTTAGACCAAGGCTACAATTCAAGTAAGGAGGAGTCAAGATCTTATTTTTCTGTCACCTCATCAACCAATGAAGACTTATACCCATCAAGAACAACCACACTATCACCCACTTCTTCCAACCGAACCCCAATCTAGCCAATCTATGTACCTCCCTAGCTATTTCCCTATCACCACTATCAACATGAGCTAGGCTATCCATGGACACCCAACTCAAAGCATCCGCACCACATTTTCCTTACCCAGATAATAATGCACACTCATGTCATAATCTTTGAGAAGTTCTAGCCACCTTTTTTTCCTTTCATGTACCTTGAGTTGTCTAGAAGCATAAGCTATGATCTTACCATTTTGTATTAGCACACAACCCAAACCAACTCTAGATGCATCACAATACATAACAAAACCCTCAAGCCCATCCGATAGTGACAATATAGGAGTAGACACAAGCTTATCCCTCAATGATTGGAAGCTCCTCTCACATTTGTCGGTCCACTCAAACTTAATCTTCTTTTGAGTATTTTTTGTCATAAGGGAAGCAATAGAGGAGAACCTATTCAGAAATCTTCTATAGTAACCCGCAAGGCCCAAGAAGCTCCTAATATCCGATAGGGTCAATGGTCTAGGCCAATTCCTAATCACATTGGTTTTCTTAGGATCTACTTTTATACCATCCCCCTATACCACATGACGCAAGAATGCAACCTCCTTCAACCAAAATTTACACTTATCATATTTAGCATACAATTTCTCCTCCCTCAATCTTTGTAGCACCACTCTCAAATGACCTATATGCTCCTCCCTACTATGTGAATAGACAAACATATCATCAATGAAGACCACAACAAAGGAATCAAGGTAAGGTTTGAAGACCCTATTTATTAGGTCCATGAAGATGACCTGTGCATTAGTCAACCTAAACGATATCACAACAAACTCGTAATCCCCATATCTAGTTTAGAAGGCCATCTTGGAAATACCACAATCCCACAGCCTCTCTTGATGGTACTCGGACCAAAAATCAATCTTAGAGAAGAAGCTAGCCCCTTGCAATTGGTCAAACAAGTTATCAATCCTTCGAAGAGGATACCGATTCTTTATAATGACCCTATTGAGTTGACGATAGTCAATAAACATTCTAAGTGACCATCCTTCTTTTTCACAAACAACACTTGAGCACCCCAAGGTGATTGACTAGGTCTACTAAATCCCTTTTCTAACAAATCTTTCAATTGCTCTTTTAACTCCTTCGACCCTAACGGGGCCATACGGTAAGGGGGAATGAAGATAGGTTGAGTATTGTGAAGGAGATCTATGCCAAAATCTATCTCCCTTTCGGGAGGGACACTGGAAAGGTTATTTGGGAAGACATCAAGAAACTTATTTACAACGGGGACCGACTCAATGGAAGGGACTTTGGACTCCACATCTTTAACTCTCACAAGATGATAAAAACACCCCCTAGAAATCAACTTATGGGCTTTAATGCATGAAATGGATCTACCTTAACCACCACATTTTGACGTTCCCACTCAAGGATGGTTTCATTAGGAAATTAAAACTTGACCCTACGGGTTCTACAATAAATGGAATCATAGTAGGCATGCAACTAATACATCCCAAGTATGACATCAAAATCTACCATGTCTAATTCAACAAGATGACAAGGCAACAACTTATGCAAAATGCAATTAGGACGATTCCTATAAACCTTCCTAGCAACAATAGAGGCACCGATAGGAGTAGACACCTCATATGACTCATGCAACAACTCGAGGATAACATGAAACTTTTTAGCAACAAGAGGGTTAACAAAGGAAAGAGTGG
The DNA here is from genome assembly GCA_011800125.2 of Solanum clarkiae. Classification (NCBI taxonomy): domain Eukaryota; kingdom Viridiplantae; phylum Streptophyta; class Magnoliopsida; order Solanales; family Solanaceae; genus Solanum; species Solanum clarkiae. The sequence continues at coordinate 70,447 of JAABOM020079868.1, read as the reverse complement.
CACCCAGATCAATAAAAGCACACACATCAAAGTCAAAGATTTTTAACATACCAGTAACAACATCCGGGACCTCACTAACCCCTTACCTCCCATATAGTGAAATAAAACTGTTTGTGCCTTGGGCACCACCTTGACGACCACCTCTGTCCAATGAAACCGCATTAGCTCCCTGGACCTTGCCATGATTTCTTGGACAATCTATCATCTTGTGACTAAGCTCCCCACATTCATAGAATACATTAGAACCCTTCATACATGGGTATCCATGGCTCCTTCCACATTTAGGTCACACATCAATAAGAGCGATCTGACCAACACCTTGAGGCCTAGGGAGGTCGTTGACAAACCCTCTATTAGTAGCATGAGGAGGCCCCTGGCCTTGAAAAAATTTATCACCCTTTAGGAATTTACCCTCAAACCGGGCCCTCTTGGCCTCATGCCCGCTTTTCTTTCTCAATTTCGCCTCCTCCATTTGCTCAGTATAGGTCATCAACCTAAACAAGTCCATGTCACTAATTAGCATGGTAGACCAGCATTTTTCAATTACCAAGTTGGAGACCCCCATCACGAATTTATTTATCCTAGATCTACGATTGGCCACCAAACGGGGAGCATATTTTGAAAGTTGATTAAACTTGAGGGCATACTCCCTCACACTCATAGCACCTTATTTCAAGTTCATAAACTCTATCAACTTTGCTTCCCTAAGCTCAAGGGGGAAAAACTAGTTAAGGAAAGCCCATTTGAACTTCTCCCAAAGCACCACATTACCAACTCCCTTCTTACCCTTCTATTGATCATACCATATTTGAGCTACCCCTTTGAGTTAGTATGCCACCAACTCTGCCTTTTTATTCAGCCCAACACCCATGATATTTAAGATTTTATAGATCTCATGAACAAACTCTTGTGGATCTTCATCCACCTTTGACCCATAGAAAGCCGGAGAATTCATCCTCATGAAGTCTCTGACCCTATCTCCTGGGTAGTAGCATGAGGGGCTTGGGCCCCTTGATTCACTTGATTGGCTACCACTTGGGCAAGCATAGTAAGAGCATCTTAGAGCTCGCCATTGGTAGGTTGATCTCGGGAGTTTGGGCCCGTCTTCCTCTAGTGTTTAGCATGATCTAGCATAGAAAAGAATAATGGTTAGAGGGGAAAACTCACTACAACACTATACCACGACATAGAATATGAGGAAGGGAAACATTTCCTAAAACACCTCATAGCCTCCTCATCATAGTCATGAGATGCTTCACAACCATGAATAGGACTCTATCGACATGGTGGGTTGGACTCCAAGGATCTATAAACCTATTGCTCTGATACAAGCTTTTCACGACCCAAGCCTAGGGATTCGACGTGACATGGCGAATGGGGAACCCGAAGGAACCCCAAACAAGCCTCTTAACTTGTCATTTCATATCATTTGTAGTGGAAGCGTATAAAAACATTAAAAAGTAAGAATAGGGGCAAATGGGCTAATGGAAAGAGCTTGCACAATATCATAGTCAAGAGACAAGAGTCAACTCATATCTGGATACATAGCATGTCCAACAACCACCTCTACTACATAGATAAGAGCGAGGGCCAAGAGAAAGCAACTGGTCTCACCATTATAATAAAATAGAACACAAAAAGAGTGTCCCAATAAATATCAAGAGAGCATAGACTAAGGTCCCACAAATGGAGGACTCACCAACTAGCTTGAATAGCACCAAACTAGCCACGTGGAGGAGGATGATCAACTTGGGCACCGGTTCCTTCATGGTGACATCATGTAGGCGTAGAGAATGCGTTAGTACGTGTGAATGTACCAAGTATGTAGGATCAATACAACAATAGATAGGAATTATGATCAAAATGCATAATATTAAGTAATAGGAATAATATAACAACATGACATGTATGATCAATGCTTAAGTAAAATATGCTCAAGTAACTCATGTTCATATAGGATATCTATGTGAAGAAGAGACCAAGCTAGCTATTCAAGGTATAAACCTCTTGGTGGTTTTGTGGTATAAAACCCCCACATGGTTGATAATAATCATACCTTATCAACATGGTGACAAAGTATAAACCCCTCACTTGGTTGATGAGTATAAACCTCCAACATGGTTACCCGGGCTCTTGTCCCTCCGGATCGGGTATGGTCTAATGCAACACTTTATATAGAGTATATTATATACATAAGCTCAATTCGTCATCAACTATTCATTCATATCATATCTCATTCTTTGGACCTTCAGCTCCTCTAGAAAATACATCTGGATAATTTATCAAACACTTGGAGGGTGTGAAGTGGTAGTATAAAACCATGCAAATTAGAATGCAATGAAGCAAGAAAATCCATTGTAAAACCATCAATCAACACCTTGAATCACCCTCAATACATATACATCAAAACCCCTCATCAAATCTTGCAATAGATCCAAGATGTATAGCCCAAGACATAGCAAAACAATCACAACTTTACATAGCTTTAACATAGTGTGCAGTGAATTTCATAATGATCAAAACCCATTTGTTAATCAACTTTAAGTGAAGCAATTTATGTAAAAGGAGGCTTGGGTATCATGGGAGAAAAGAACCAATGAAAGAAACCTACATACCTTAGATTATAGCTGAACTTGGTGAAGATTGGAGATGGATAAAGCTTGAAGAAGAACCTTGAAGGAGAACCTTAGCTTGGGATGAGCGCTTGGGACTTGAGTTTGGAGAGTAAAAATATGTCTAAGTGTTTGAGTAGGGGGAATGTTTAGGATGATATGTTGGTGAAATAAGGCTAAGCATAGATAAAAACATGTTTGGGAACACTTGGGCCCAAGACCCAAAAACCTTGAACCGAGATAGAAATCACTGGTAACAAAATACACAGGTCCACATCTAGTCCACGATGCGAACCTGTGCGGAGGTCAAATTAACACATGTCCGTGATCGCTGCATGTCACGGTGCTGTTGTGGATCGATTTTATATAAGAAAATAATGAAAATTGAAATTGTTAATCATTTGCTCTAAAATTAGGGTTAGACTGTTTTTCCCCTAATTTTGACCCCCTGAACAAGAATATGAAGTCAAATGTTTGATATCACACATGGATTTTGGGATATATAAAATTTAAAATTTTGGGCATTCTGAGGCACATGTTCGGGTACTTTTGGGTTCGTTTCAAAAGGAAGAATAACATCAACTCAAATCGCTCAACTCAAGAAGTAGAAAATTCAATCATCGTGTCAAGAGTCTAATGTAAGATTGTAATTTAGACAATGACTACTAATCTATCATCTACATCCAATTTACTAAAAGTACTATTAATGCCTATTTGGGTGTTTTCTAATAGAAAACCATCACTTTAAGTAACATATTTGAATATAGTAAGAAATCATGCTAGGGTTCATGTAGTGTTGTAAAATAGTCTAATTCAAGCATTTAATTCATAAAAATAGTAATTCATGCAAAATAATATATATATATGAATTAGAATTTATGAAAAACCTTGAAGAATAATTCATGGGAGACTCAATTTACACACATCATCATCAATCAAGGTTATGGGGCACATAGAAGAACAAAATCTATGTTTTGTTTTGCCTTACATACTTGGAAGTTTTGAATCTTGAAAATCTTAGAAGAATTCTCAATTTCTTCTTCAAACCCTATCCCTTTTTCTCTCTTGAAACCTTCCTTTTACGTTTTGAGAGAGTTATTTAGCGTAAAAGTGTTAAACTGACATAATTAGGGCTTTATCTAGGTGTAAAAATATCAATCCTGGGATTTGAAGAAGTGGGAAAAGAACAAAATAACCTTTCTTAAAAAGCTATCAACACCCATCTACGGGCCCATTTATGGCCCTAGAAAGTTCCACGACCCATAGGGACCCTTCCGTAACGTTTTGGCCCAATTTTGGGGTCATTGGTTCACTTTTATGAGCCCATTCTACGGCCTGTAGAAGGTTCTATGACTTGTAAATGGGTCCATAAAGTAGTCTGGAACCAAAAAAAAAATGAAGTTTTAGGACTTTTTCCATGAATTAACAGACAAGTCGTACTTCATTCTACGACCCTTAAAGGGGTTTTGTTATACCACTCTGCTCTGGCAGTCTTTAGTAAAATGGCCATAATATTTGACTCCAAATTCTATTGAGGTGAAACCAGTTGAGTTGGAAAGAAAATTCAAAGAGATTTAATTTGATAGGTCATAAGACATCTGATTCTCTGTGTGCTAAGAGTTATGATCATTTAAAATAGATTCTTGCATAATCAAATACTAGAAACTCAATTTATAGGAAGGTTTTGAGCTCGAGTAAGTACTAGAGGTCTCTTATGACCCTAATACATTTCCCACATATAAGAATGAGGCTTGAAACATAGGTGATGTGAGGATGGAGTAATTGTCACAATACCTCCCCCCTAGGATTATTCATCCTTGAATGATGAGCAACTAGGATACTTATCAAGAAGGAACTTGAATACTTAGATACTCAGATACTAATACTTCAGAAATCAGTTTTAACTCAAGATTTAGAATTAAAGACCACTTCTAACATCATCATTAGGCACGAATACAATTTAAAACATGCATAATCGAACATAGACCCAAGGGAAACATCAAGTAAGAGATAAGAGCTCAACTCTACAGTGGAAAAGTAACTCAGAGGGTAGAAATGAATTGTTGCCATCAATTTCATCATTATAAGGCACGGATAGGTGAGGCTATCTGGCCTTCATATTCTCTTCGGCTTCCTATGTAATCTCTTAAAGGGATTGACTTCTCTACAACACCTTTACAGATGCAACCTCTTTTGTTTCCAACTTGCAAACTTGATGATCAAGGATTTGGACTGGTACCTCTTCATAATGCACACTATCTTTCCTTCAATGATTTCAATAGACACAACCAAGGATGGATCTCCCAAACACTTTTTAAGCATAGAAATATGAAAGACTGAATGGATGGTTGCCAAATCTGATGCTAGCTTTAACTCAGAAGCTACATTTCCCACTCCCTTCACAGCTTGGTAGGGACCAATATATTAAGGACTCAATTCCCATTCTTCCTAAATCTCATTAAACCCTTCATGGGTGACACTTTCAAGTATACCCAATCATTCACCTCGAACTTTAGGTCCTTTCTCCTAACATCAGTATAGGACTTTTGGTGACTCTGGGTGGTTCTCAATCTCTCTTGGATGATCTTTACTTTCTCCATAGCTTGGTGAACCAGGTTTGGCCTAATCAATCTTGCTTCACCTACCTTAAACATCCATAGCTTGGTGAACCAGGTTCTCAATCTATCTTGGATGATCTTTACTTTCTCCATGCTATCTGATAATCTCCCTTATGTATAACCGGAATAATCCTCTATAGTATCTGTCATCTTTATCGCTAAGAAGTGTGCAGATTTTGTTATTGGATCAACTTCCACCCAAATTGAATCATGCTATATGCAGTACCCCGATAAGCCTGTGACGAAGCCCATGTGAACCACCTCCTATTTCCACTGTGGAATCTCAAACGTTTGAGCTACTCTACTTGGCTTTTGGTGCTCAACCTTAACTTGTTGATAGTTCGGGCACTGAAACAAACTCATCAATGTCTTTCTTTTTTCCACTCCACTAGTAGACTTCTCCTAATTCATGGTATATCTTGGTAGACCCTAGATGGATGGAATATCTGGAATTATATACCATGATACTCTCTCAAACACCATCAACATTTAGAACACATAATTTGCGTTGATACGTTAATACTCCATCTCCCCTTTGGCAAAAGCCATCACCCTCTGGTTATGCACATCCACCTTCGACTATAATAAAATAGGATCTTGCTCTTGTTTCTCCTTCACCTCTACTACTAGAGATGATGCAGACCCATTATGCACAAGAACTCCTCCTTCGCCCGATTCATCTAGTTGAACTCCCAACTGTGCTAGTCGGTGAACCTCTTTACCCAACTCCTTTTTCTCTTCCTTCACATGGGAAATGTTCCCTATGGATAACCTACTAAGAGCATCACATTAGCTTTACCTGGATGGTAGAGGATGCTCATATCGTAGTCTTTGAGGAACTCAAGCCATCACCTCTGCCTTAAGTTAAGCTTTTTTTGGGTGAATACATATTGCAAAATCTTATGATTTATCAATACATCAACATATGCTCCATATAAGTAGTGGGCAAAATTTGAGTGCAAACACCACCGCAACCAATTCTAAGTCATGAGTTAGATAGCTCCTTTCATGGTTCTTTAGTTATCTGAAAGCATAGGCTATGACCTTACCTCTCTACATCAGAACATATCCCAATTTTAGTCTGGGAGCATCACAATAGATCACAAAATCATCCATCCCTTCAGGTAGAGTCAACACTGGTGCAATCGTTAATCTCTTTTTAACTCCTGAAAAGTCTTCGCGCACTCATCAGACCACTAAAACTTAGCTTTCTTTTGAGTCAGCTTAGTCAATGGGAAGGATATTGAAGAGAATCCCTCAAAAAACCTATGACAGTAACAAGGAAAACCCAAAAAACTCCTTATTCGGTTGGAGAGGTAGGTCTAGGCAGTTCTTAACTACCTCAAACTTCTGTATATCCACTCGAATACCATCACCCGAGACAACATGGCCTAAAAATGACACTGATTTAAGCCAAAACTAACATGTTAAAAATTTAATATACAACTCTCTATCTCTGATGGTCTGAAAAAATAATTTGGAGGTAACCAACATACTCTTCCTCATCTCTAGAGTACACCAAAATATCATTGATGAACATAATCACGAACATATCAAGGTATCATCTAAATATTCTATTCATCAAGTCCATGAAAGTTACAGGAGCCTTTTTCAATTCGAAGCACATTACTTGAAACTCAAAGTGGCCATATCGGTTTTGAAAATCCATCTTTGAGATGTCACATTCTGTCACTTTTAACTGATGATAGCCTAATCTGAGGTCTATCTTAAAGAAAATAGTGGAACCCTTGGAGTTGATCGAACAAATCGTCAACCTCGAAAGGGGATACTTATTCATAATGGTCAACTTATTCAACTGGTGATAATCTATACACATTCTGAGGGAACCATCTTTCTTTTGCACAAATAGGATTGAAGCACCCCATGTTGAGACAATCGGCCTAATAAATCCCTTATCCAAGAGATTTTTCTACTGTTCTTTCAACTCTGCGGGGGCCATTCTATATGGCAGAATAGAGATACACTGGGTATCGTAGAGAACATAGATCCGAAAGTCAATCTCCCTATTAGGAGGAACTCTAGGCAAATCACCAGGAAAGACATTAAGAAACTCATTGATAACTGGTAATGAATCTAAAGGTTGAGAGTCTACATCATCAGCCTTAACTCGCACGAGGTGATAGATATATCATTTATAAATTAGCTTTTTGTCTTAAGGTAGGAAATAAATTTACCCTTAGGCACAATAGAATTTCCCTTCCACTCTATGATAGGCTCATTTAGAAACTGGAATTAGACAGTTCGGGTTCTACAACCAACAAAGGCACAACAGGCGTGAAAGCAATCCTCGCCAAGAATCACATCAAAGTTGTTACTTATCTCTAACTCAACTAAGCCTTCTAAAGTATCTCTATGATAGATAGAGATCGTGCAATCTCTATATATCCTTTCAGCTAGAATGACCTCACCAGTAGGAGTAGAAATACTGAAGGGCTCAAGAAGACATTAAGGAAAGATCTCAAACTTACTAGCCATATATAGAGTTACAAATGATAAAGTGACACCTGGGTCAAGCAAGGTATACACATAATAAGAAAAAACTCAAGGCATACCTGGGACAACATCGATGCAACTTCTTGATCTCATCGCATACAGATGATTTGTACCTCCACACATATTAGTTGTGGCACCTCTCTATGGTGTTATTGTAGACTGATCTTTATTACCTCCATCACCCCTCTTCCTCATTGGGCACTCATTCTGGAAATGACCAGTCAATCCGCACCTATAGCAAGAATTTTCACCCTGATGACACTTACCTAGATGGAGTTTACTACACTTGCCACATATGGTTTCCCTCTTGAACCTTGATCCATAGTAGTTTGGAATTGAGAACCCTAAGCTCAAGAATTTTGATAGCCCCGAGACTTTTGATCATACCTATTACTCCAAGCTGGTGCACTTGCTTAGGATGGTGCATAATTTGAAGACCTCTTCTGAAAATAGTACCTGTCTCCCTCACCTTGCTTATGCTGATTAGGCTCATACCCTACTGACTTAGCCTTTTTTCTCAAGTGCTCCTCCTTATCCCTCTTTTTGTCCTTCTTAAGTTGTTGCGTATAGACCATAAGCCTAGAGATGTCCATGTCCGTAATTAGAAATATCGCTTTGCACTCCTTTTTTACATGCTTGCCCAAGCTGGATATGAACTGTCTCATCTTAGACCTCACATTGGGAACCATCTCTGGAGCAAATATGGATAGTTGTATGCATTTGAGGCTATATTATTTGACTGTCATCCCTTCCTGCTTCAAGTTAGTAAACTCATCAACCTTCGCTTCCCTCAACTCTCTTGAAAAAAAGTGATTAAGAATGGAACTCTCAAAGTCATCCCAAATGGCAGGCTCAGCTTTCTAAGCTCGGCTTTATTCCCATTGATTATACTAGACATTTACCACATCCTTGAGTTGATAGGAAACAAGTCCAACTCCCGCAATTTCTGTCACATGCATGGCTTTTAACACCTTCCATATCTCATCCATAAAATTCTGTGGGTCTTCCTCAACCTTAGACCTTGTGAAGACTAGTGGGTTCATCCTTAGAAAGTCTCTAAGTCTCGTCACAGTAGTTGGCTCTTGGGAGTAGAGCTAGGAGCCTATGAACTTTGATTCCTACTCTGGGCAGCTACCAGCTAGGTGAACACAATGATAGCTCCCCTAAAATCAGCCTCTGTAATAGGAGTAGGCGAAGTAATAGGTGCCTGAGGAGTTCCAGTGACTCCAGCATGAATCGACCTCGGCCTCTTGTTTCCATCTGAGGGGTAACTATGGTGGGGGATTCTCAGTGTTTCTAGCTAAAGCATTTCTTTTGGTGGTGATACGCTTAGGAGGCATGATATGCAAGCGCATAATGCACAAAATAGATAGATACTTTAATAAAGTTAAACTCTATCGCATGATCTCAGAATACAAAAAAGTGAAACAATTCCAAATGTCCTATAGCCTCCTGCTTATGAAGTGTGGTGCACAACACACACATAAACAAGACTCTACTAGACACAACTTTATAGACTCCCTAGGACACTTGAACTCTGTGCTCTGATACCAAGTTTGTCACACCCAGTGAAGGTACCCTTGGCGTGGCCGGCACTTAGAGACTATTGCTAGTCCCCAAGTGAACCACTCGGCGTTATCACATTCGTTCAAGAACATTTAACTAGTGGAGGGCATCCGTAAAAAGGAATATTTAAAGAAAAAAACTAACAATGATAAATAAAGACCAAATACCAAACAATCCTTCATCAACTAAGTAAGACTAGTGTGAAAGAAACTAGTCGATAATAATATCCAATCGTAACTCAATAGTGTAGTTTATGAAGCCTCTAGACATCTGATTAAGTGGTGCCAATGACAGTCCCATATATGGTTACCTCAAAAATAGAATAATGTAAGTCTAAATCAAGCTATAATGGAAACATAATGTCCTCGGAGAGCAGTGGAGCGCTCACTAATCAACAGAAAACAAATGGGTCCTCAATGGGGCACCTGCTGATGGCCACTAGTACCTATCTCTGTATCATGAAAAGATGTAGGCCCAAATTGATGTGAGTATGTGGAATGTACGAGTATGTAAAATGGTAAAAACACATGTAAAGGAAAAATAACATCAATTCAAATAGCTCAACTCAAGAAGTAGGAAACTCAATCATCATGTCAAGAGTCTAAAGTAAGAATGCAATTTAGACAATAACTACTCATCTACCATCTACATCCCCTTTACTCAGAGTACTATAAATGCCTATTTGGGAGTTTCTCTACCGAAAATCATCACCTATGAGTCGGTGATGATACAATGAAGCTGTAATGACCCCAAAAAGTGCCTGAAAATATGCCTCAGAAATTTTCAAAACCATAATTTTCATATATTTCAAAATTTATGTATGATATCAAAAATCCGAATACAAGTTCTTTCTCATGGGGTCAACTTCAGGGGGGAAAGGGTCTAACTCCAATTTTAGAGCAACCATATCAAAATTTGAAATTCTCAAAATGTGATTTCTAGTGAGCTTTTCGCGCCCTTGGCGCGCAAGTGTTAATTTTTCTCCAGTTTTGACTTCGTTCCAAGACTTTTAAGTCTTGGACCTAAGTGTTCCCAAACGTGAAAATACCTACACTTAGCCATTTTTCACCCTCATATCATTCTAAACATTCTCCAATACTCATTGAAACACTTAGCCAAATATTCTACTCCTACACTCAAGTTTCAAAACCATTTCTGGATTCTTAAGGATTGCACTCAAGCTTCAAGTCTCCATATCTAATCTTCATCAAGTTCATCTCCAAAGCTAAGTTATATAGGTTTATTTCATGGTTTCCTTTCACCCATGATGCCCAAGTCTCCTTTTACCCCAATTTGCATGGTTTAAAGATGATTTACTCATGGGTTCTTATTTATTATGAAATCACTGCAGACTATGTTTGGGTTTATGAAATGATGACTATTTTTCTATGTTTTGAGCTATGAAACCAAGGTCTAATGTATAATGTGATGAAGGGTTTTGATGTATATTGCTTGAGGGGATTACTAAGTATCTATTGATAGTTTTATATTGGATTTTCTAGCATGATAACACTCTTGACTTGTGGTTTTGCACTAGCACTACACACCCTCTAAGTGTGATATAAAATGTTTGGTTACGGTTTCTTGAGGAATTGAAGGTCCAATACATGTCTTATGAATTGAATGACTATATGATGATGATATGATGATGAAATGAATATGAGGATTATATGATGATGAAGTGAATATATGTATGTGGTATTCTCTATATAGTGTTGGAATGTGACGATGCCCTACTCGGGGGTTGCGCATTGGGTGACCTTGTCAAGGGGTTCAAACCTTGACAACCTATCAGGGGATTTGTACTTTGGTACAACGGGTGGTAGGGTGTGACTATCCATCAACCTTGTTGGGGGTTTGTACCCATCAACCTATCGGAGGGTTTGTACTCCGTCACCAAGGGTGGTAGGGTGCAACGATCCACCAACCTATCAGGGGGTTTGTACTCAGGCACCATGAGTGGTAGGGTAGAATGATCCACCAACCTATTGGTGGGGTTTGTACCTAAATCACCAAGTGTTGTAAGGTGTGACGGTCCACCAGTAGTTCAATAGTCTCTTCTTACACATATGCTATGTTCTATAAAAGCATGTTTTGCTTTAAGTAATATTCATACATGTCATATTGTTAGTGTGCTATGACTTATAGTAATGCATTTTGCCTATGTTTCCCATCTCTTGTTGGATTGCATCCTACATACTTAGTATATTCAAATGTATTAAGGCATACTCTATGCCTACATGATGTCACCATGTATTAGGAAACAGAGCACCTCTTGATCATCCTCCTCCTCCACGTGGATAGTTCGATTGTCCTATAAGCTTGTTGGTGAGTCCTTCATTTCGGGGATGTTGCTTATGAACTCTTGATATGTATTAAGACTATTGTTTTTCTTTGTTTATGTATTGACTATGAGGGTGTGCCTGGTTGCTTGTCTTAGCCCCCTCTCTTATTTATGTAGTAAAGGTGTTGTTGGACATGTTATGTATCTATGTTGTGAGGCTTGACTCTCTTGGTTCGCGATTTGTGATATGAAGGTTTATCCTTAGTCCCAATTACCTTGTTTATGCTTATTCCTCATTGTTACTTTAAATTCTTTCGCGGCCAAGGATGTGTAATGATATGCTATGAGGCTTGTTTGGGGTTTCCTTCGGGCCCCCCCATTCGCCAGTCACATCTAGGCCCTAAGCTTGGGTCGTGACAAAAGTGATGTTGTTACCAAATCCATCCAATACCTTGCCGCGGGTATAGGAAATCCCATCAAGGGAGCCCAAATTAATAACATCAAGTTCTCTTTTTGGGACAATAGGAAACATCTGATTTTACAGTTCAATCCTCACTTACGTCGGCTACGTAGTTATTGAGTTCGAGTTGGACTTATTCTTACTAAATTAGGTGCTCAATACTCCTCCCAAGACTCAATATGCTCATCATACATCAATTCTATGGTTAACTCATTCATCTAGTCTCATTAGGCGTTTATCAACTCAACTCATCACATCAACTATCTACCTTTTGGTTACATCATTTTAAGGTTCAGTACATAACTCATAAGGAATCAATCATGCATCATTCTGACTCATAGCATTTAGGAGAACAAATGTAGAATTAAGGAAATTAGGGATTCCATAGACTCTTTAGGATCAAATTATGCTCATGTAAGTAAACTATGTGAAAATAATAAGAAATGAGATTCATGTAGTATGGAAAAATAGTCTAATTCAAGCATTTAATTTAGAAAAATGGTAATCGTCAAAAATTATATAGATATGCATTAGAATTTATGAAAACCTTCAAGAACCATTCATGGGAGACTCAATTTACTCACATCACCATCAATTTGTGTTATGGGACACATGGTAGAACAAAATCCATGTTTAGGTTAGTCTTACATCAATGGAAGTTTTGAACCTTGTAGTATCTTGGAAGAATTCTCAAGTTTGCCTTCAAACCTTATCCCTTTTCTCTCTTAAAATCTTCCTTCTACATTTTGAGAGAGTGATTTAGCGTAGAAGTGTTAAACTGACATGTTTAGGGCTTTATCTAGGTGTAAAAACGTCAATACTAGGCTTTGAAAGGATGGAAAAAGACCAAAATAACCTTTCTTAAAAAGTCGTGGAAAGTCATCTATGGGCTCATTTTTACGGCCCGTAGAAAGTTCCACTACTTATTAGGACCCTTCCGTTATGTTTTGGTCCAATTTTGAGGTCTCTGGTTCACTTCTACGAGCCTATTCTATGGTCGTAGAAAGTACTACAACCCATAAATAGGTTTCTATAGTCTAGAACCAAAATAAATGAAGTTTCAGGACTTTTTCCATGAATTAGCAGACAGTTGTACTTCATTCTGTAACTCATAAAGTTGTTTTGTAATATCACTCTGCTCTAGCAACCTTCAGTAAAAACAACCATGACTTTGACTTCCAACTCTAAATGAGGTGAAACTAGTTGCGTTTGAAATCTAATTCGAAGGGCTTTCATTTGGTAGGTCACGGGACATTTAATTCTCTATGTGCTAAGAGTTATAACAATTTAAAATTGACCCTTGTGTAATCCAACATTAGAAACTAAATTTATAGGAAGGTTTTGAACTCAACTAAGTACTAGAGGTCTCTGATGACCCTATTACACTTCCTACATATAAGAATGAGGCTTGGAATAGAGGTACATGTGAGGATTGAGTTAAGGGGTGTTACACTTGTCATGACTCGGACCTAGGGCCTAGTCGTGACACGGTGGATGTGATACCCGATGTCATCTCATCCTAGCCTCGTATTCATATCGTAAGCATTCATAAGGTAAAATAAGCATACAATTGAATAAGCAAGCAGAAGTATATAAAATGTAAAATGTCATAGTTCTGATAAAGGAATATACATCAATCAAACGAGGTCTAAATAATACCTCTACATCATAGATCTTGGCACGGACTAGCACATAGCTCACAAGCTCACCCTTAAGACATACATTAAAAGAAAAAGTGATAATGTCTCACCATAAAAAAGAAAAATCATAGGGCTTGTTCCCGAAGCATGAGACTCACCAACAAGTCTTCAAACTCGAAATCTAAATGCTAGCCACAAAATGAAATAGTCTCCTAGCGATCCATCCCTACATGATTAGATTATGTTGGCAAATAAGTATGCGTTAGCACATAGAATGTACTCAGTATATAGGTATACAATGAATCAAAGGACATCACAATAATATCTATATGCATAATCACAATCCATAGGATAACGACACGATATGCATGATCATGCAATTTAAAAATCATGAGAAGAATAATCATAAATTCATTCTTAACCTTAGCATATATATGTGGGAATAAGACCGTAACCGACATACAAGACCATGCACACTATTACATGGAATCTTGATGTTTACTCTACATCAAACTAAGAAGAGTCTATTTTGCCAAGGTAAACTTAATTCTTATCCTAAAGGCTCTATCCTAGCAAGATGAGAACTATCATTTGACCCCATCCTTTAGGCTCTGTCCTAGCACAATGATTATCCATTAAACCTATACGTGTCATGCCCCAAGAGGGTACCCTTAGCATGGCCGACACTCAGAGATTATTGCTAGTCCCTGAGTGAACTACTTGGGCTCATCATCATATCAACTCAAAAGAGGAAGAAAGAACTCAAATAAAAGACATCATATGAATAAAATATAACTCTACTACATTATAGTTTTCCAATGAAATAAGTTGGAATATAAAATACTTATTGAATCCTCTCTACAATCTAGATGGTGTCATGACAGGCTATGAATACCCAAATTAAAAAAATAAAAAAATACTAAATCAATTGATAATATAAAAGTGTTCTTCTAGAAAGCGAAGAGGCTTCACCAACTATGGAAGTGTATTGATCTGGACCTTGACAATGTGTGGGCTAAAGTCCTCTAACATTTGTATCTTCATCATAAAATGGTGCAGACCCAAATGAATGTCAGTATATGGAATATACTAGTATGTAAAATAGCTAAAGAAAGTAAAGCTCAACTCACTCACCTCGACTCAACAACTCATGCTCAACTCAATAAATGCAGGTTTAAGTAAATCATGCTTTTTAAAATGCATATACTCAGTAAAAATAACCCAGTTTGAAATCTCATGCTCAATTAATGTTGCTCAGGAGTTTCTCTTAACCACATCCACATCTCATCACCTTTAATTTGGTATGAACAATAAAGGTGATGTCATTGCCATGCCCGTCCTAAACATGCCATGGTAATGGATGACCAACTCTCTCTTGGATCCATAATAAATTTCCTCTTAGGGGACAAGAGTCGCCAGAATGAGTTGTACGACTATCCTACGTTGGCAACATAGTTCTGTAGGTTAAAGTAAATGTTTACTCGCTCCCTGCTAGGTTCTCGATACTCCTCCTAAGACTAAAGCATGTTCAATTTATCGGTCAACTCAATCCTCAATGCTCAATCAATCAAATCAAATCTCAAACTCATTAGGTTATCTCATCTCAACTCATCTTAGTTACTCATCAACTCAGTCAATCAAGGAAAGCAATCAACTTAACTCAGACTCATATTGTTATTTAGGCTTAGTTTGATTTATCATGTAATGCAAACAAGATAATCATATATGGTGATGTATGTGACTTAATGTAACATGCTTCTCATACTTAATCATACTCAATTTACTCGACTAAAATACTCAATTTACTTAACTCAAATACTCTAATTACTCAACTCATATACTTAATGGCATGGATAGAATTTCATAAAATCATGCAATTTAGGGTTCATGCTATCAAGTATAGAACTTTACCTCAAGTTCATATAGATATTATATAATGAAACAAGTACCTCATAAATTAATGGGAGACTTCATAATAAATGCAAAATCTCACTATTTGAAAGATAGAATTTCTCAAATCTCCACTTTTTCCCAATCTTGACTCAAGAAGAATGAAGGGGCATGTGAAGAACATGATTTCACTCTCTAGTAAGCCTTACATACCTGGGTATGGAATAAATAATCCAACTTCAATGAATCCTTGTGCTAGAATCAAGAACCCTTGCTCGTCTCCCTCCTCTAGTGCCCTCAAGAAATCCTAAGTGGGAAGAATGATGGATAACACACCTAGGGTTTTTTTTAAGGCTTTATTCAAGTATAAAACAACCAAGAATTTACTTAAATAGGAATAAAAATAGACAAAAATGCCACTCATTAACACTGTCGTCTGAACCTATAGGATCCTATTTATGAGTTGTAGACCCTTCTACGAGTCGCAGAAGACCTCTCATAAACTAAAGGGGTCCTAAAATTAAATTATTGGAATTTACCATGAAAACCCTCTCTACGAGCCATAAAGCATTTTACGAGTCGTAAACTCCTGTCATAAATAAGGGGGTTCGAAAACTTGAGTTACTGAAATTTGTAACAAAACCTTCTCCATGAGTCGTGAAATACTCTATGAGTCATATATCATTTTGTATATAGGCCTTAGACTTATAAAATTTTACCAGGTCATCTGGGATTTTATGAGACATATTTAACGAGTTGTAAATCTTACTGTAAGTCATAATATCCCTCATAAAACTTCTTCTGCAGTCTTTCTCAGCCATTTTCTCTCAACACATTCGCTCCAGATCAAGTAGAAAGAATTAGGGGGTGTTATAATATGGATTCTTTAGCACACCTTTAAGGCATAAAACATGAATATCATTTGTATGGTGACACATAGTTACGAGACTTGAGGATTTATATAAGGACCCTTGGAGATAGTCCCTCTCACACAAGTCCACTCGATGCTAAGTCATATCCTACATAATGCAACGATCATGCATATATATATAACTTTCAACACATTTCATACTTTATTAAAATCATAATTTAATAGCTTTCAGAATAATCATTATAATCTTTCATAAAACATCATGCCATAAAAATAGTCCATCTGCTTTACTTTCCATCATAGTATGGATAGACATTCCTACCTTAATATCATCATAAACATTAGGGTTTTCATTACCCCATTTATCATAGCATCATCCTAGTTTTCACAACATCATCATGATCATAATATCATCATCATCATCAACATTTAGAACATGCTTTTTGTACTTGAGATCATAGCATAGAATTACATAGCTTTATCATAGGATATTAGGGCTATATATGGGCTCATAGTCATTTGAGTCAGAACCATGCATTTGAGTAGAATTCATAGCGAAAACATGCAACTAAAATCAAATTAGATCATTGATAAAGGAACCCACATTAAATCATTAAGCTCTAATCATGCATACTTTGAAATCACATACTTTTTCTTGAGAATCATCTACATCATGAAATTCATCATAATTCATGCATAATTAATCATAATCGTCATATATGAATGATAGTCCATGTATTAGGAATCATAACTTAAAAGCCCATAAAAGATCATCACAAATTTTGATAAAAAGGAAAGTTTTCGATTGTGCTCCACGGATGACACTAATCCATGAATGAATCACTACATACCTCAAGTAGAATCCTTAGAATTGAAGAAGAAAATCTGAAAATCCTTAATCAAACCTTCAAGCTTTAACTTCAATGGATCCCTTCACTAATGGAGAGAAATGTTGTGCACCCTTGAGTGAAATTTGGGAATTAAAAACTTTAAATGAATTAGGGATAAGACTTTATAGAGGTTAAGTTAATTAGGGTAGTTAGTTTAGCCAAAAAGATGTAGTTTAGGATTTAGATGGATTGGAAAAATAAAAAAACACCCTTCATTAACAATTGTCGAGCTATCCACAAAACCCTTTCTACGGGTCATGGATCAACTTACGAGTCCTATCTTTCCTTATGGATAAGTATGTCACAAAATTTGAACCACTAGAATTACAGCTTCTGACCCATAAGCATGCAACACGACTCATGCATGAACTTACAGGCCATAGAACCCTTTGCAGTGAGACCCCAGACTTGGACAAATTTTTGGTTCCTAAGGGCCTCCACCAATAAGACCTATTGATGAGTTATGGTTCTTTATATTGTCCATCTACTAATACGTAACTCAACTTTTAGAATCTTCAATTTTTCATTTCACTAGACACTTTCCTTGAGTGCACCTATGACCCATGGGTCAGTGGTATGCTTGGCCATCTGTTTGATGGTAAAAACCAGTGTTAATGTTAATCTTTGAACTAAAAACTTTACAGAAAGACTTACAAAATTGGGCATATATTGGGATTCTCTATCTGAGATGATATACAAGGGAACTCTTTGAAGTACGGGAATCTCATGGATATACAATTAGGCATAGTATCATGGATATTTTTTGAGACAATCTCATTGATATGCAATCAGACAATTTAGGCTAGGTGAAACAACCACAAAAAGTGCCCGAATATGTGCCTCAGAAGTTCCCAAAATTATAATTTTCATATATCTCAAAATTTGTGCATTATATCAAAAATCTGACTTCATAGGTCTAACCCCAATTTTGAGAGCAAATGAATCATAATTTCATGATCCAAAATTTTCCTTATCCAGTGTTGATCCACGACCCTGGCGCGACGTGGTTGGGGTGCGAACTAGTGTTAAAAAATTGCTAGTTTTATTGTTTGGTCCAAGACCTTTGGGTCTTGGGCCTAAGTCTTCCTATGCGTGAAAATACCAATACTTAGTCATATTTCACCTTCATATCATACAAGACATTCCCCAATACTCTCTCAAACACTTTAGACAAACATTTCACCCCCAATTTCAAGTCCCAAAACACATTCCGATCTTAAGGATTTCAGTCAAGCTTCAAGTCTCCATTTCCAATCATCATCAATAATTCTCCAAAGTCAAGGTATGTGGGTTTCAACCATTGGATCCTTTCACCTATGGTGTCCAAGCTTCCTTTTTACCTAAATTACATGTTTCTAAGTTGATTTCACTTATGGGTCATCTATTATGAACTTGACTATGAACTATGTTAGGGTTTTGTAAAAAGGTGACAATTTAAGCATGTATTGAGCTATGAATCTTGGATCTATCTTCAGATTTGATGAATGGTTTTGATGTACGTTACATGAGGGTATTACCAAGTGTTGGTGGTTGGTTTTACATGAAGTTTTCTTTCATGATTTCACTCTTGAATTACATGGTTTTACACTAGCACTGCACACCCACCAAGTGTTTGATAAAATGTCTAGTTAATGTATCTTGAGTTGTTGAAGTCCTATGTTTTGCATGTGAGTTAAGTAACTTTATGATTATGAAAAGATGTTATGTATATATTGATTCCATGAGAAGTGTCTATTGTGTTGTGAGTTGACCATAGCCAATTAATGGGTGATGTCTCAATCATCTTGGATGGGGGTGGTAAGCCATCAACCAATTGAGAGGTTGATATGTCAATCATCTCAGATGGGGATGGTAAGCCATCAACTAATTAAGGGGTTAATACCTCAATCATCTTGGATGGGGCAACCAATTAAGGGGTTGATACCTCAATCATCTCAGATAGGGGTGGTAAGCCATCAACTAATTGAGGGGTTGATACCTCAATCATCTTGGATGGGGGTGGCAAGCTATTAACCAATTGAGGGATTGATACCTTAATCACTACTAAGGGGTGGTCTACATTAGATTCCATGTATTAAGTTGCTTGGTCTATGATGATGGTCTATTCCTACTTATGTAATATGTTCCATATATAAGCATGTTTACTTCAAGTATCATTCATGCATGTCATATTATTATATGTTAACCTATTGCCTAACTATTTATATTGATTATGATCCATATCTATTGTTGCATTGCATCCTATATACTTAGTACATTCAAATGTACTAACACATACTCTATTCCTACATGATGTTACCATGTATAAACCAGAGCCCCACTTGATCATTCTCCTCCTCCACGTGGCTAATGTGATGTCTCTCAAAGAAAGTTGGTGAGTCCTCAAATTCGAGGGTAGACTTCTCTTGAGTTATGCCATGTATGGACTCTTTTTTCTTTATTATTTTCTTTGACTTTGAGGGTGATCCTGGTTGCTTGTCTTGGCCCTTAGTAAGTTCTATATTTAGAGGTGTTGTTGGACAAGTTATATAATGATGCTATGATCCTTGTCTCTCTTGACTCTTTTGATACTTTATGATATGAAAGATGTCCCTTAGCCCCATTTATCCATATTTACTATTTCTTATTGCTATTTTATTGCTTCGGCGACCAAAGATGTGCAATGATATTTTAAGAGGTTTGCTTGTGGTCCCACCGGGTTCCCAATGCACTGTGTCACATCTAGGCCCTAGGATTAGGTCGTGACAAAATTGGTATCAGAGCACTAAGTTATTATTCATCCTCGACATCCAACACACCACATTGATTAGAGTCTTATTCATGGTTGTGTTGTGCATTGCAACTATGAGTAAGAGGTTATGAGATGTTTTAGGAAATGTTTTCCTTCTTCTTGCTCTATGTCGTGCTATAGATGTTAAGGTAAGATTTTCCCTCCCCAACAATTGTTCTTTTCTATGTCATATCATGCACAAAACAAGAGGAAGAAGAGTTCGCATACCCGAGGAACAATTGGCTCATGGTGTGCTCTGAGGTGCTCTCACTTTACTAGCTCAAGTTGTGGCTAATCAAGCCAATTAAGGGGCCCACGCCCCTCATGCTACTACTCCAGCATCTCGGGTGAGGGACTTTATGAGGATGAACCACTGGAGTTCAATGGGTCTAAGGTGGATGAGGACCCTCAAGAATTTATTAATGAGGTATACAAAGTGTTGGCTATCATGAGTGTGAGATCGGAGGAAAAGGTGGAGTTGGTGGCTTACCAACTCAAGGGGGTGGCTCAAATATTGTACACTCAATGGAAGAAGGAGAAGGGGAACAACAATGTGGTTCTATGGGAGGAGTTTAAGGCAGCTTTCCTCAATTCGTTCTTTCAACTTGATCTTAGAGAGGCCAAAATGGTGGAGTTCATGATTTTGAAGCAAGGATCCATAAGTGTGAGGGAGTATGCCCTCAATTTCAACCAACCCTCAAAATATGCTCCACACTTAGTTGCCGACCCAAGGTCTAGAATGAACAAGTTCATAATGGTGTATTCGACTTGGTGAGTGAGGAGTGCCGGTCTGCTATGTTGATTAGTGACATGGATTTGTCTCACTTGATGACTTATGCCAAAAAAATTGAGGGGGAGAAATTGAGGAAGAGAAGTATTCACGAGGCCAAGAGGTCCCATTTTGATGGTAAATTCTAAAGTCCCAAGGTTGATCGATTTCATCAAGGCAAGGGTCTTCTCATTCTCCCAGTGGGAGGTTTGCTAATGACTACCCAAGGCCCCAATAGAGTGGTGCTGTGATGCCTAGACTCGTGTCTCCAAAGTGTGGTAGGGGTCGTGGTGGCACATGATTAAAGGATACCAATGCTTGCTTTAGTTTTGGAGAAGTAGAACATAAGGTAATGGATTTCCCTCGAAATCACAACAAGGATGAGGATGTTCTTCCTCAAGGTCAGGGTGCTAATGCAGTTCCTTTGGTTAGAGGAGGCCAACAAGGTGGTGCCCTAAGGCACAATCGGTTTTATGCACTCTATCGAAGGCATGGGGTTAATGAGGTTCCCGATGTCATCACCGACATGTTAAAAGTTTTTGATTTTGATGTGTATGCATTGATAGACCCGAGTTCCACTCTTTCTTTTATTACTCCTCTTATTGCCAAAAAGTTTCATGTTGAGCTCGAGTTATTGTGTGAGTCTTATGAGGTGTGAACTGCTATTAGTGCATCTATTGTTACTAGAAGGGTTTATAGAAATTGTCCCATTGACATCTTGCATAAAATATTACCTTGTCATTGTGTTGAGTTGGATATGGTTGATTTGATGTCATTCTTAGGATGGATTAGTTGCATGCATATTATGCCTCTATTGATTATAGAATCCATAGGGTCAAATTCCAATTCCCAAATGAACCCGTCCTTGAGTCGGAGAATCATGATGTGGTGGTCAAGGGTAGGTTAATCTCTTGCATTAAATTCCAAAAGTTGATCCCTAAGGGGTATATTTATCATCTTGTGAGGGTTAGGGATATGGAGTCCAAAGTCCTTCCTATAGAGTCGGTTCCGGTTTTAAATGATTTCCTTGATATCTTTCCAAATGACCTTTCTAGTATTCCTCCTGAAAGGGAAATAGATTTTGATGTAGAACTCTTTCCCAAAACTAAACCCATTTCTATTCCCCCTTACCGTGTAGCCCCAACGGAGTTAAAGGAGTTGAAGGAGCGATTAAGGGACATGTTGGAGAAGGATTTTATTAGGCCTAGTCAATCACCTTATGGTGTACCGGTGTTGTTTGTGAAGAAGGATGGGTCACTTAGAATGTGTATTGACTACCGGCAACTTAATAGGATTACCATCAATAATAAATATTCTCTCCGAAGAATTGATGATTTTTTTGACCAACTTCAAGGAGCTAGTCAATTCCCTAAGATTGATCTTCAGTCCGGGTATCATCAAGTGAAGGTGAGGAAGTGTGACATTCCCAAGATGGCCTTCCATACAGGTATGTGCATTATGAATTTGTGGTTATGTCCTTTGGGTTGACCAATGCACCGACTATCTTCATGGATCTTATGAATAGGGTCTTTAAACCCTACCTTGATTTGTTTGTGGTGGTTTTAATTGATGACATTTTGATCTACTCTCATAGTGAGGAGGAGCTTGTGAGTCATTTGAAGGTGGTGTTGCAAAGATTGAGGGAAGAGAGGTTGTATACTAAATATGAAAAATGTGAAATTTGGTTGAAGGAGGTTGCCTTTCTAGGTCATGTGGTGTTGGGGGATGGTATTAAGGTGGACCCTAAAAAGACAGATGTGATTAGAAATTGGCCTAGACCATTGACCCCATCGAACATTAGAAGCTTCTTGGGCTTAGCAGGCTACTACCGGAGGTTTGTGAATGGGTTCTCTTCTACTACTTATCCCATGACTAAGTTGACTCAAAAGAAGGCTAAGTTTGTGTGGACCAATGAGTGCGAAAAGAGTTTCCAAACCTTGAAGGATAAGCTTGTATCGGCTCCTATCTTATCTCTACTGTAAGGGTTGGAAGGGTTTGTTGTGTATTGTGATGCCTTTCGAGATTGATTTGGGTTGTGTTTTGATGCAAAACAGTAAGTTGATAGCCTATGTTTATAGGCAACTCAAAGTGCATGAAAAACATTATCCTACTCATGATCTTGAATTGGCAGCCATGGTTTTTTCTTTTAAAATTTGGCATCATTATATGTATGGGGTGTATGTTGATGTGTTTATCGATCATAAGAGTCTCCAATATGTGTTCACTCAGAAAGATCTTAACTTGAGACAATGAAGGTGGTTAAAACTTCTTAAGGATTATGATATGAGTATGCATTATCATGTCCATAAGGCTAATGTTTTGGCAAATGCTTTGAGTAGGGTGTCTATGGGTAACCTAGCTCATATAATGATGGGGGCAAAGAGGTGGCTAGTGAGGTTCATCGGTTGGCTAGATTGAGGGTTAGGTTGGAAGAGGTTGATATTGGTGGCATTGTGGTTGTTGATGGTTCAAAATCTTCCTTGGTTGATAAGGTAAAAGCAAAGCAAGATCTTGATCCCTCCTTGTTAGAATTGAAGGCCTTGTTGAAAGAGGGCAAGGTGGAGGTTTTCTCCCAAGGGGGAGATGGTGCCCTTAGGTACCAAGGTAGGTTATGTGTGCCTAGTGTTGATGATTTGAGAAAGAAGATTCTTGATGAGGCTCATAATTCTTCCTATTCTATCCACCTCGGTTCTACCAAGATATATAAAGATTTGAGGGATGTGTTTTGTCGGGGAGGTATGAAGAAAGACATTGCCAAATTTGTATCTAGTTGTCATAGTTGCCAACAAGTCAAAGATGAACACTAAAGGCTGGGTGGCCTAACCGAAGACATAGAGATTTCCTACTTAGATGTAGGAGGAAATTAACTTGGATTTTGTGGTAGGGTTTCCTAAGACTAGAAGGGGTTTTGATTCTATTAGGGTTGTGGTTGATAGCATGACAAAATCAGCTCACTTCCTAGCGGTTAAGACTACTTATGGAGCTGAAGACTATGCTAAATTATACATTCATAAGTTGGTGAGATTGCATGGGGTGCCCTTGTCTATCATATTGGATCATGGTGCTCAATTCACCTCATACTTTTAGAGGTCCTTCCAAAGGGCTCTTGGTACCAAGGTTAAGCTTAGTATGGCCTTTCACCCTCAAATGGCTGGCCAAGACGAAAGAGCTATCCAAACTCTTGAGGATATGTTTATGGCTTGTATTTTGGAGTTTAAGGGTAGCTGGGATGATCATCTTCCACTAATTGAGTTACTTATAATAATAGCTATCATTCTAGTATTGGTATGGCTCCTTTTGAGGCCCTCTATGGTAGATGTTGTAAATCGCCGGTTGGGTGGTTTTTGTTGGGTAAGGATCTGGTTATGGAGGCTATGAAGAAGATAAGTTTAATTAGATAAAGGTTGAAAATAGCTAAAAGTCATCAAAAGTCTTATGCCGATGTGAGGAGAAGAGACTTGAATTTAAAGTTGGTGATTGGGTCTATTTGAAGGTGTCACCCCATGAAAGGTGTGGTTCATTTTGGTAGGTAGGGTGAATTAAGTCCAAGATTTGTGGGTCCTTATAGGGTGTTGAGGAGGATTGTTAAGGTGGTCTATGAGTTGGAATTGCCTAGTGAAATGGATTTTGTTCATCCGGTTTTTTCCATGTGTCTATTTTGAGGAAATATGTGGGTGATCCTAATGTTATTGTTCCATTGGATGTTGTGGGAGTTGTAGAAGGCAACTTGACATATGAAGAAGTTCTAGTAGAGATCTTGGATAAACAAGTGAAGAGGTTGAGGAATAAGGATGTTGCCTCTGTCAAGGTCCTTTGGAGGAATCAACAAGTCGACAATGCTACATGGGAGGCCGAAGCGAACATGCAAAAATGATATCCTTATCTCTTCCATTTTACTCAATCCTAAGGTATTAATTAAAAGTCTTCTATGTGATTCACATCTCATGTTTCAGCCCCTATTCATTTGCATGCGTTATTGTTTATATTGGCAAAGTTCATGGTAATTTTAATACTTATGTTGAGATTTTTGAAAATGGTGTTTAAGTGTATTGTTGCATTCTTGTCGGGGCTGATTTCTTCATGATTACTCTTCTTATATAATCTTCTTTAACATTCAGGTATGAATGTTCCCAAGGGGGACATATTGAAACGACCCCCAAAAGTGCCCGGAAATATGCCTCGTAAGTGTCCGAAGTCGTAATTTCCATATATCTCAAAATCCATGCTTGATATTGAAAATTTAACTTTGTATTCTTGATCAAGGGACAAAATTGAGTGGGAGATATGTCTAACCCCGATTTTAGAAAAAATTCAAAATTTTCCTTATCGAGTGTTGATCCGCGCCCCTGGCGTAACTCGGTTGGGGCGCGGACCAGTGTTAAAAAGTTTCCAGTTTTGTTGTTCGGTCTAAGGCCTTTGGGTCTTTTGCCTAAGTCTTCCTATTCATGAAAATACCTATACTTAGCCATATTTCACCTTCATATCATTAAGATATTCCCCAATACTCTCTCAAACACTTAGACAAATATCTCACCCCGAATTTCAAGTCCTAAAACTCATCAAGATCTTAAGGATTTCACTCAAGCTTGAAGTCTCTATTTCTAATCTTCATCAAGAATTCTCCAAAGTCAAGGTATGTGGGTTTAAACCATGGATCCTTTCACCTATGGTTCGTAAGCTTCCTTTTTACCTAAATTACATGTTTATAAGTTGATTTTACTTATGGATCTTATACTATGAACTTGACTCTGAACTATGTTAGAGTTTTGTAAAAAGGTGACTGCTTAAGCATGTTTTGAGATATGAATATTAGATCTATTTTGAGATTTGACGAAGGGTTTTGATGTATGTTACATGAGGTTATTACCAAGTATTGATGGTGGTTTTGCATTAAATTTTCTTCCATGATTTCACTTTTGAATTGCATGATTTTACACTAGCACTACATACCTACCAAGTGTTTGATAAAATGTCTACTAATATATCTTGAGTTGTTGAAGGCCTAATGCTTGGCCTATAAGTTAAGTGATTTCATGACGATAAAAGGATGTTATATATGTGATGATTCCATGAGAAATGTCTATTGTGTTGTGAGTTGAACATAGCCAATTGAGGGGTGATGACTCAATCATATCGGATGGGGGTAATAAGCCATCAACCAATTGGGGGGTTGATACTTCAATCATCTCGGATGGGGGTGGTAATCCATCACCCAATTGAGGGGTTGATACCTCAATCACTACTAAGGTGTGGTCTACCTTAGATTCCAAGTACTAAGTTTCTCGGTCTATGATGATGGTCTATTCCTACTAATGTAATATGTTCCATTTATAAGCATGTTTACTTCAAGTATCATTCATGCATGCCATATTGTTATATGTTCACCTATTTCCTAACTATGCATATTGATTATGATGCCTATTTATTGTTGCATTATATCCTACATACTTAGTACATTCAAATATACTAACATATACTCTATGCCTACATTATGCTACCATGTAGGAACCGGAGCCCCACTTGATCATCCTTCTCCTCCGCGTCGGCAGTACGAAATCTTTCAAAGCAAGTTGGTAAGTCCTCAACTTGAAGGACATAGTTTTCTTGAGTTATGCTATATATAGACTCTCTTTTCTTTATTGTTTGTTTTGACTATAAAGGTGAGCCCAGTTGCTTGTCTTGGCCATCGCTAAGTTCTATGTTTAGAGGAGTTATTGGACAAGTTATGTAATGATGCTCTAAGCCTTGACTCCTTTCACTCTTTTGATACTTTACAATATGAAAGATATCCCTTAGCCCCATTTATCCTTATTTACTATTTCTTATTGCTATTTTATTGCTTCTACGACCAAGGATGTGTAATAATATGTTAAGAGGCTTGCTTGGGGTCCCTTCGGGATCCCCATGCATTGTGTCACGTCTAGGCCC
This sequence comes from Solanum clarkiae, assembly GCA_011800125.2. Taxonomy (NCBI): domain Eukaryota; kingdom Viridiplantae; phylum Streptophyta; class Magnoliopsida; order Solanales; family Solanaceae; genus Solanum; species Solanum clarkiae. The sequence goes on along the minus strand of JAABOM020079868.1, from coordinate 43,635 downwards.
TAGGCTTGAATCGTGACAATAGAAGGGTGATAGGTCTGAGAATTGAGGGTCTCGACATAATTTTATGCCAAAAGTTGCTAAATGAGTACAATCAGAAGCTAAAATGTGCATTTCTGTAAAAATAAAATAAAATTAAAACCTAGCTAAACGCACTTAAAATAGAAATTTGATGGCATGGTTATCTCCAGAACATCAAAAATGATCTTAAATGGCACTTCATCAATGATGGGGGCATCCAGTTGCATTTTAACCCGTCAGTTCTTTTAGATAAAATTAGCTATAAAGAAGTGGGACCGTCATTTTTTCATAGTGTGCTTCGTTGGAATTCTGAACACACCGTTGGATCCAGAATGTCAAAGTCATTGTGGTCACTATTTGTTTGCAAAAAACAAACACCGGATGCCCCGAGAAAGTTTTGAAGTTAGTTGATGGTGCACCAATAGAAGTAATCATCCACGTTCGTGAAGGGTCGAGGACAAAGCTCCGTATTGTGGAGTTATCCTCGAATTAAAGAAGAAGAGAAGGTGCCCAAAGTTCCATATTTGTGGAGCATAGTCTGCATTTGCAGAGGCCATGGGGGTGGCTTATATACAGGCCTTCATCTCGGGACTTGGACTTTTGCCAGGAATGTTGTGGTGAAGTTGGATTCTGCATTTAGCATGTATGTTGAGGTAAGCAACTATTTTAGTTGATTTATGTTCTCAAAATTTGTGAAAACTTTGTGCTTTGATATCTCAGGCAATTCTCGATGAAATTTAGTGAAGCATGAGTCTATATTGTTTTACTTTCGAGAGGAATGTTGTGATATGCTAGGTTTCTACTTAGCTGATTGTCATAAATTTTGATTGAGAAAGTCTTGAAAGAATTATTTTTCTGATAAAGAATTTAATTCAGTTTTTATGCCATTTCTTCGTCTTCTGGGGGTCCATTTTGACCAAATTCTCGACTATAGACTCAGGGTTGTATGGGAACTATGTTTTTGGGAATTTGTTCAGGATTTTGGGCTTAGGTCCTATTTTTCCTCATCTGGGATGCGATTTACATAATTTCACCCATTTTTCGAGATGTTACAACCAATGACGTTGTGAATTATGTTTTAGTAAGCTAAGCAATGACGAGAAGCAATTAGGAGAAAAAAGTTTTTGGTTGGATTGATTCGAATGCGAGACATCGGCTTCCAGGTAGGCTAGGCTTCCTTAAACCTTAGACTAAGCTGCAATATATTTATGTTGAACTGAAATGTGTAGTAAGGTGTGGGGTTTGGGTTCAGCTGTGATATTTGTCTGGTATATGACAGGTTATGCTCTTTATGTATAGTCTATGATATTGTACGTTGTACCCCTTTTTCGGTAGTTGTATCACTTGTATTTTCGATATTGGTTGGTGTTATCGACTACATGAAGTCCTGATAAGGACCATATATGGGTTGATGCAGTGGGATAAGTATGTATTCTGATCTAACTTTTGCTGTGTTAGTGTACAGCCTGATGCTACTATGATATATTGGCTGGGAGAATACTAGTTGATTGTATATCATACGGTGGAATGATTTTGTTATAGATATGACTCTGCTGAGCTTGTTTGTTTTGGGTACTTACAATATACCTGTGTCCATGTTTTCCCTGAGTACTTCTAATTGACAGGATTGGGGGTGTACTTGGCCTTATTGGGCATGACTCTATATTTATTTGTGACATATACACTCTTATATACTATTGTTAGTCATTGTGCATTGGTTCTTCTTACATGAGGTTGGGGTTACATGTTATTGTCTGAAAAGGGTGATAGTTATGCTTGGTTGGGTTGTATGATTTATGTCTTAAGGTATGATATGACTTTGGAGTTTTTGATCCAAATAGATTGGTTGATTGAGTGACTATTATGATACCTCGCATCCTAAATAAAAATCCCCATGCTCTAAGCTCTGGTGGCCATGTCTGAGAGTTCGAGTCTTGGGTGACGCTCCTCGTGGTTTGAGTCTCGATGTCTATGATTGGGATGTCAAGTGACGATGTCAATTTTGAGATTCAAGCACCTGTTAATGTTTTTGGGTTGGGGACCACATCGATTACATTTTGGGTTTGAGACCCTGTTGATCATGTTAGGAGGATTCTTTCTCCCGCGGGGGACACATCTCACTTTTATGTATATTGTTAGACCATCTACCCCTAGTTAACTAACCCGATCAGAATCCAGGTTGGAAGGACTAGGGGTTCGAGGCCCCATGTGATATTGGTTCCTGGAAGGGTCGAGAACCTGGTTGTCGTGTTATACTTTACACTGAGGGCCTGACTGATTATCCATGGATCCAGACACCTATTCACACCTTGTTTGTGTGTGGTTGTACCTTTTGGGTTTATGGGAATTTAGGGGGCATTCAGGCATAGATACTAGGGTTTTACAACCACGTATAACTTGATCCTTTGATGATATGATGTTGGGAGTTGGCCTCTGTGGTGATTCTATTGGGTTCAATGATGTTCTATCTGTCACATTGTGCGTCGGGTGTACCTTATGGGCTTATAGGGGCCCCAGTGGTGTACAGACGTAGATATTTTGGCCTTGAAACCACGTACAGGGTAGTGTTTTGGTTTAGTTAAGGTTTCTAGGATTTTCTGAGAATGCTAATTCTTTGATCTGGGGTTGATTTACTGGATTTGTTGCAGTTATCAACATTTGAGCTTCTTTATGTATATTATTTCACTCAGTCATCTATGATGCCTACTGGGTGCCTTACTCTGGTACTCATCCCTACTTTCTACATCTTTCTATGGTGCAGGTCCAGGTTCTAGCCGTGGGCATTGACTTTTGGCAGATTCAGGAGCGCTCAAGAGACTATTAGTGAGCACCAGCAGCTCCAGATACTTCGCAGTCTCCTTCTTTTTGATGAATGTCTTTTGTTCCCAAACATTGGCCTTGTACAGTAGTGATCATCTATTTGTATGAGTACTTCTGGTTTTGTATATTATTATATTTACTGACATATGTATATGGATATGTACTTGTGTCTATTGTAGCACTGTTTAATTGACTTCTATGTTCTTGGTAGGTTATAGTCATTTATTTTATTGTATCAGTTAGGGATGTGACTAGAGAGCTAAGACAGATACCCTGAGGTTGACTAATTGGCTTGCCTATTGATGGAATCTAATAGGCGCCATCATAAAAAGTCATTAGATTTTGCATGTATAATAATCAAGAATACAATAAGACAAAATGCCTAAGACACACAGTACATAGATGCTTCCTCTTCATCCTATAACAAATTGGGAGGAAACAAAATTTCGAACTTCCTTCAACATCTATTGCTTCAACTTTTCTTTCACAATGTGGACAAACCCCTAATACTATTTTTCTTCTTACCTCTTTTCTTCTTCTTTATTACAAACACATTTCCAAAAACACATTCTCTCTTTTCTTTTTTCAAAAAGTGAAATGGATCTTTATCTTTTTTAAGGTTTTTGGGAAGAAGAGATTTCTCTTTATAGTATGAATTTTTTAAATGAAGAAGAAGCTTAGGGGCTAAGTATCAACTAAGGCTAATATTTACTAGCATTTGGTCGTTAGTAAATAAATGTTTTTGACTAACTTGATTTCTTGTTGTTTCATGTGAACATGAAAAACGTACTACTATGTTGTTGGAAAACAACCTCATTCACTTTTACTCCCGTTGTTTAACAATAGTTGTTCATTATTAACTTGACACATGGATTAAGAAGAAGTAAATAATTTGATAATTTTATCAAATCAGCCGTATTAAATATAATTCATCTAAATATTGGAAAATAAATACTACTTAATAATAATAGGGTTGCACTAGCAGTTGGTTAATTATGAGGCTTATTATTAACTTGATGTTGGAACTCACTGTTAGGTTGAGTTTAACTAGTTCTTAGGCTATTATGTTATTTAACGATGATAACGGTCAATCCTTCCTTGCTTAGTTGACTTTTATGCTACGTACTTGTTGAGAGAAAGCTGTTGGACTTGCATTTTTAGGCATGTTCCTTGACTCAATTTCTTTATTTTTTGTATCATATTTCTTAATTTTTATTACTTGTCCTATCTTGATTATATCTCTTGTGTAGTTATTTGTGTTGTATCTTCCTTATTTATATATTATTTATACTTGTATTATCTGTAGAGCTTAGTCAACCTATGCCTATTGAGCACTATTTGTTTACTACTTTAACTATTCTTCTATACCTTGTAGATCATAGTATGAGTTCTCACCATTCATTTGGGTTTCGTTCATAGCATCTTTTAGACCTCGAAGACTAGGGTGAGCCTCTGGCGTTCAGAGTTACCAATTTGAAACTATTTTGCTGACTGTAGTCTTTATTTCTATTTAGAGACAGTCCATACTATGACACCCTATAACTTTATCCTCACATATACCTATGTTTCAAGACTCATTCTTATATCTGAGAGGTGGATTATGGTCATAAGGGACCTCTAGTATTTAGCCGAGCTCAAAACTTTTCTATAAATTGAGTTTTTAGTGTTAGAATATGCAAGGGTCCACTTTAATTGATCATGACTATTAGCACACAAAGAATTCAGTGGCCGTGACCTACCAAATGAAACGTATTAGAGTTAGCTTTCCAACACAACTAATTTCACCTCATTTAGAGTTTGGAGTCAAAAGTTATGGTCATTTTACTGAAGATTGCCAGAGCAGAGTGGTACACATAAAACCTAATATGACACATGGAAAAAAGTACTACCCATCTGCTAACTTGTGGAAAAAGTCGTAAAATCCACTTTTTGGTCCCAGATTCTACGGACCAATCTACGGGTCATAGAAACTTCTATGGGCCATAGATTAGGCTAGTGAAAGTGATCCAAAGACCTCCAAATTTGCCAAAAAAATTACAGAAGGGTCCTTACAGGCGGTCGAAGTTTCTACGAGCCATAGATGGGCCCTTAGATGACTTTGACAATTTTTTAAGAAAGAGTATTTTGGTCTTTTCCCACCCTTTCAAAGCCTAAAAATGACATTTTTGCACCTAAATAAAGCCCTAAACATGTCAGTTCCATCTTTTTACGCTAAAACACTCCCTCTAACTTAGAACAAGGGTTCAAAGGAGAAAAAGGCTAGGGTTTGAAGTGAAAATTTGAGAATTCTTCCAAGCTGCTTCAAGAATCAAAACTTCCAGGTATGTAAGGCCAACTAAAACATGCACTTTATTGTTCCATAAGCCCCAAACTTGAATTGATAGAGTTGTTAGTGAATTGTGTCTCCCATGAACGTTTCTTGAAGGTTTTTCTTAAATTCTATTGTATTTCTATACAATTTTGCATTAACTACAATTTTTATGAACTAAATGCTTGAATTAGATGATTTTGTGTTACTACATGAACCCTAGCATGAATTCTTATTATTTTTACATATTCTATTTAAATGAGCATGCATAACAATAATTTGAGCCTAAAGATCTCTATGGAATCCCTAAATGCTTTAACTCTACTTTAATTTTCCTAAATGATATAAGTTAAAATGATGCATGATAGAGTCCTTATGAGTCAAGAGTTGAGCCTTAAAAGAATCTAATTAAGGAGTTGATAGTTGATGTCATGAATTGAGATGACAAATATCCAATGAGACTAGATGAATGAGTTAACCATAGAGTTGATGACATATGAGCATATTGTGTCTTTGGTGGAGTATTGAGCAATGAATTGAGTAAGAGTAAGTGTAACTCAAACACAATAACTACATAGTCAGCGTAGGAGATGATTAAACCATAAATTTGGATATTTCCTAATGCCCCAAAAAGAGGACTTGATATTACTAATTTTAGATCATTGATGGGATGTCCTATACCAAGGCAAGGTGTTGAATGGACATGGAAATGACATCACTTCATTGTATCATCACTGGCTTATAGGTGATGATTGCCTGTTAGAGAAACTCCCAGATAGGTCTTGATAGTATTCTGAGTCGATGGGATGTGGATGATAGATGAGTAGGCATGATCTAAATTGCATTTCTTACTTTAAATTCTTGATATGATGATTGAGTTTCCTACTTCTTCAGTTGAGCTATTTGAGTTGATGTTATTCTTCCTTTATATGTTTTTTTTTTCATTTTACCTACTTGTACAGTCCACGTATTAAAGTTCATTTGGGCCTGCATCTTTTCATGATGTAGAGACAGGTACTAGCAGTCATCAATAGGTGCCCCGTTGAGGACGTATTTGCTTTCAGCTGATTGGTGAGCCCTCCCTACTTTCGAAGGATATCATATTTTTCGTTCTAGCTTTGAGTTTAGCCCTTTTATTTTATTTTGAGGTAGTCATGCATTTGTCATTGGCACCACTTAATCAGATGTTTTAGAATCTTCATAGACTAGACTATTGAGTTATGATTGGATATCATCATTGACTAATTTCTTTCATACTAGTCTTACTCAGTTGTTGGATAGATTATTTGGCCTTTGGCCTTTATTTATCGTTTGCCTTTTCTTTTCTTTAAGTATTCTTATACGCTGATGTCTTCCGCTATTAAGATTTTCCTTTCCTTTTCTTTAAGTATTCTTATACATTGATGTCTTCTCCTATTAGGATGTGATTGAACATATGTGATAAGGCCGAATAGTTCGCTTGGGGGCTACCAATAGTCTCTGAGTGTCAGTCATGCTAAGGGTACCCTCTCGGGGCGTGACAAATACATATTTAGTAATTGTAAAACCTTGTACCATTATTTTGAGAAGATGCTAGAATACTAACTGATATCAGTTCTTGGAAATGGTGTCTTGTACTATATTTTAGTTTTTTTCTTTATCTTCTCTTTTTTGATAGATTTATACTTCCTATCATATCATCCGCATGATTTTCCATTGCTTATGGTTATGGGTTATGGGTTAGGGTTATGATGGGATGTAGTAGGTATCATCATGATATTAAAAATCAGGCTATGACACCATAGTTTCTTTTACCGCCCCTAAATATTGCCCTTAAGTTTTAATTTTTTCGTAAACTTGAATATTTGAACCCCTATGATCTGATAAGACATTTATGATTTCTAAGATTTTACATCATTGAAGTGAATTAATTAATTTAGACCCTTATTCTTAATTAGCAGGATTTAGCAAATTCATCAAAAATGATATTGTACCATTAACTATACATCATATGAATTTTATCTACATTTCTATTGAATATCTTCTACTATTAAGGAAAATTAATCATTCATAAATTATTTATGGAACTACAAAAAAGGAAAATTTATTCATATTTTAAAAAATTACACTGTGAATACACATAAATTTTTATACCCTTTTAATTACTCATTTCAATCTAAAAAACATAACTAGACAAGACACTTTCGTAGAGTGTAATTCATTAGAATCAAATCAACTATTTTGGACTTAATTCCTAGTTAGTATGAATTTAGTTAATTTTTCAAAAAAGAAATTACTCTATTTGTTATATTCACATGAATTTTAACTATAATAACGCTGAATATCTTCTATTATTAAGGAAACTAGTGAAGTGTAAATTATTTATGTAACTTCTAAAACAGTAAAGTTATTCTTAGACCATCGGGCCTCTTGTAAACATGAAACAATTCTAGCCCAATCAAATGGCCTGACATCACAAATAGACAACATATCTAAAAAATTAATGAAAAGAAATGAAAGAAAAAAGACCTAACACAAAAAAGGGACAGATGATCCCTAGTTCAATCTTCATTCTCAATCTTCATCTTCTTTGACTCACTCCTCCTCTGAAAAAGCATTACGAGCTATTGTGAGACAACAAGAGGCCAATCCTCATCCATCTACTTCATAGTTGCAGTAATAGAAGTGAAAGACCAAAAGATTTGGGAGGATTTCATAAGAGACGTTTAATTCTCTCGCAAACATCATGTAACCGCAATGACTTCTTCAACTCTATGGCTACAAATCTGGTGAGCATATAGCAATTCTAGGTTAGTAATTAATACAAATAATACATATTTTCACTTTTTCTTGAGTCGTTTCAGACCTAAAACAAATAGAATATTTATTTACAAATACAAAATCAAGCGCGATGGTTCCTACTGGTATAACACATTAGAGTCAAGTAAACTTTCGGTACTCTTAATCTTAATTATTAGTATGAATTTATTGACTTTATTGAATAAGAAATCATATGTAGTATATCACACAAATTTTAATTACAATCATATTAAAGATCTTTTATTATTAGGGGAAAATGGTGATTCCTAAATTGTTTATATACGTAGCTTTCAAAGCTATAAATTTATTCTAGTCCATTAATTATACCTATTTTAAAAAATACCATCAATCCATATAATTCTACTCTTTATAAATGACTCATTTCAATATATTAGAAAAAAGAGAACCAAGTGCAATGGGTTCTTTAGTATACTAATTCTTAATTTAAGAAATAGTATATTTATTCTATTAATTTTTACTTAAACTTGGGCTCTAAGCCCGATTTTATTTAATTAACCAATTGTTCCAAAGAGTTGGGCAAAACCCAATGTACAAAGAATCGTAAGTCAAGGACAGTGGAACCCAGCTTTAAAGGTAAAAGGAGAAAATCTAGGGTTACCTTCCTATGTTGGGCACCTATCTCTTATGACTCCTTTGTTCGTTGATGTCTCTATGGCCACCCACTAAGTGCTTCCTCTTCCATCATTTTAGGGTTTCGAACTTCCTTCATTGTGCTCCAATGACAATCTTTTTTGTTGGCTATCGAAATTATGACGTTTTTCTCCATCATCAATCTTCAACATTTAAGGTTAACAATCTTCATTTTTTGATTAGATGTTACCGGTGTGGCTTCCTTCAACTGATGAGCCATGGCCCGTATATTTATTCTAATGTATCAATTAATAATATAAAAAAAATTAAATCTTAAAAACATGTAATCTAATATTTTGTAATGACTCATTTCAATCTAAAAAAAACATAATATTCATTTGCAAAAGAGAACAAGGTGTGAAGAATTCACTAAGGTTCAAATCATTGCATTGAAAACAAATAGGACTTGGATTTAGTGAATTTATCATTAAGAAAGTTTCATCGAAACTTAAAGGCAAGCTCTACATAGTCGTTAGTTAAGCAAACTATGTTGTAAGAGGTGGAGCATTGTCCAATTAGAAACTCTCATATAAGATGATAAAAGTTGTATAAATGAGGATGTTGAGGATATGTGAGCAGACTAGGGGATGTAAGATTAGGAAGAGGAATATCTTAAAAAATGTGAGAGTGACTCTGTAGGGAGAAGCTAAAGGAAGCAAGACTAAGATGGTTCGAGCATGTGAAGAGGATCTATATAGATGTCATAGTGAGGAGGTGTGGAAGGTTGATGGTGATGTGTTTAATGAGAGGTAGAGGTAGGTTGAAGAATTATTGAGGGAAGGTGATTAATAGTATATGACCTAAGAGAAAAGGTTATGGATGTCGAGAATTAGGATGGAAGATTAGAAGATAGCTGAGTGTAGAATTACTTTACTACTAGATAGGCGTGGAGCATTACACATATTTCTACTTGCATACCATTAGTATCAGATGAGTCTTGTAATATTTTGTCCTTCAATTTCTACTACTTTTTGTTATTTCTTTGTCTTAGTTAATGCTTTATTTTGTTGTTGTTACTCTTCCTCTTTTGGTTTATATTTGTGATTACTTTCTATTATTTGCTACGCGTGCTTTACATCTGTAATTTATTTTTAAATTGCTCTAATATGCGTTACTTAAATTTAGGGTCGTCTCGAAACATCATCTCTACTTTCTCGAGGTTGGAGTAAGATCTACAGACAATATAGCCTTCGAAAACCTAACCTATGGGATTATAATTGGTATACTATTGTTGTTGTTTTTGTTAGTGAATTCACTGAAAAAGCAATGATACTATATATTGATTGTGTACACACACATCAAGTTTTGTAATTTGAATTTCAATAATTTTTTTCTACGAGGAGGAAGGAAATATTAATTAAAGAGGAGATTTGATAAGTTAGAAAATCTTTAAAATCCACATATCTCCTTATTAATACACCATTTTAGTCAATATTCGACGTACATTTTTCTCTCTTTCCCTTCCGTGGTCTTGGTGTAAAGTAGTGGGATGCCAAATGGAAGAGGACAACAAACGGGACCTTTTCTGAATCTTGACTTAAGAAAGACGACGAGTACTATGATGAATAGCAACACCTTTGCAAAAACCCCAAATTTGGAAAATAAGACACAGAAAGAAGAATCAGTTGAGGACTTCCCAAAGCTAAGATCTCCATTAAAGGGTTTAATAATGGAAACAATGGGAAAGGGGAAGAAATATGAAGGAAACAAGGAGGCAAACTCTAATGTAGATAGAGCTGAAGCTCGCGGCACAAAAAACATAACCCACAAAAGAGGCAAAGGAGAGGCAAAAATGCACTAACCTTTTCTCGAGGAACCGACTACCTGCTTGAGGTATGAACTCACGTTATATGCCTCTAATATTGGTGGAGGGTGAAAAGGTTATCCAACAGGAAAAATAAGAGCTTGAGGCTGAAACAGAGAAATGGAAGCAGGCAGTAGTACTGTATGTAGTTGGTAACTCTCCATTCATTGGTGCTGTGGAGTGATTCATTGTTGCGAACTAGAACTTTGTGTCCAAGTCGAAAGTCTACTACCATAATGGTGGATATTTTGTAATTCGATGGAGTAGTATAGAAGATAGAGATGAAGTGCTATTCTCAGGACCATACACGATGTCTAGCAGATCGGTCATTGTTAAGGCATGGTGTCCTAAGTTCGATTTCAACGGTGAGGTGTTGTGGATGATGCTTTTACGGTTCAAACTTACAAACGTGTCGCTGAACTGGTGGGGCAAGGCCTCATTAAGCAGAATTGGAAGCGGATTAGGTTGTCCCTTATATGCAGATGAGTGTACATCTTATGTTCATCTTATTTCCTATGCGTGGTACTATCTTCTAATGAGACAAGAAGGAATAGACCATTTAGGTTCCTAAACTTCCTAGCAAGTCATCGAGAACTTTTTCACATAGTACAATAAGGTTGGAATGAAATAGCCTATGGAGATAGCATGAATAGAATTTGAATGAAGCTTAAATATGTGAAAAAGGCTTGAAGAACCTGAATACTCATGAATTCATAGGAATTGAATCCAAAGTGAATGAATTCAGAACCCACCTCTCTGAGATACAAGAACAAATGAGAAATGTGAACTACAGACGACTTTATTTGAAGAGGAGAAAGTAATAAAGCAACAACTAGAAAAATGGAACCTTATTCAAGAATCAATCATGACACAAAAATCAAGGATCCAATGGCATAAGCTACGAGATTCTAGTAATGCTTTTTTCTTTGCAAGCATGAAAAATAGGCCTGCTCACAACCATATCAGAAGTCTGGTGAATGAACAAGGAGCACTGATTCAGACAGAAAAGGCTATTAGAAGAGAAATTTTGAGTTGCAATAAGCAGTTGTTAGGGTCTATCACCAGCCAGCAACATTTTGTGAATGTGGAAGTTATGATATCTGGATCAGTTTTAAATATGCATCAACAACTCAGCATTATTGAACCAGTCATGAGAAAGGAAATTTTAGATGCACTAAATAGAATTGATGATTAGAAAGCACTAGGAATAGAGGGTTTCAAAGCTCTCTTTTTCGAGAAAGTATGGCACATAGTGGGATCTGATATTGAGAGTGCAGTGACGGATTTTTTCAAAACCTCGAGGATGTGCAAAGCTATAAATTACACAAAAGTGACTTTAATTCCAAAGGAAAATCATCCCTCTTCTTATACAAACTTTAGACCAATGTCTTGTTGCATTGTAGTGTACAAGATCATTTCCAAAATCTTAACCACTAGACTTCAAGTAGTTATGGACGACCTTGTGGATTCCAGTCAGACTGCTTTTGTATCAGGAAGGCTTATCTATGATAATATAATCTTAAGTCACGACCTTGTAAAACGTTATAGCAGAAATAGAATTTCCAATAAATGCATGCCTAAGATAGACATGGAAAAAGCTTTTCACTCTGTTGAATGGGCTTTTCTGCAACTTCTTTCTTGTCTGAACTTCCCGGATCAATTTCTACATTGGATTATGAGTTACCTAACAATAGTTTCATATTGTATCCTTGTAAATTGGCCACGCACTATACCTTTTTATGCTAGAAGAGGTTTGAGGCAAGGCGATCCGTTGTCACCCTTTCTTTCTATTCTTTCTATATGGTACCTTAGTAGACTTATGAGAGGGTTAAAAGGAAATCCTATTTCAAGTTCCATCCTTAGTTTGCCAAATTACAATTAATCCAACTTAGTTTTGCTGATGATCTACTATTGTTTAGTAGAGGGCATGTACAATTTGCCCAACTCTTGTTCCAGTGCTTCCAACAATTCTCCTCGGCCTCTAGTTTAGTGGTAAATCTGCAGAAGAGCTCTCTCTACTTTGGAGGGGTCACACAATCAATTCAAGAGTAGATTATTGAAGCTTTAGAAGTAACTAAAGGTGATCTACCATTTTGATATCTAGGGGTGCCCTTAAGTACTAAAAGACTTTCACTAGCCCAATACGAACCCCTAACAGAGAGAATGATGGGAAGAGTAACTTCTTGGACCTCTAAGTTTCTGTATTATGCTTGGAGAGTTCAACTCTTGAAAAGCATTCTCTTCTCCATTCAAGTTTACTGGTCTTAAATTTTTCTGCTGCCTAAGAAATTAGTTCAAGGCACTGAAAAAATTTATAGTACCTTTCTCTGGAAATGAGTGAAGGTTTTAAAGAAAGCTCTGTTAACATGGCACAAACTCTGTATGCCTAAAACTATGGGTGGAGTGAACTTTCTAAATGTTTCTTCTTGGAACAAGGCTGCTCTTTTCAAATTCTTGTGGAATCATAGTCATAAAAAGATAAGCTTTGGGTTAAGCGGATTAACATGTATTATGTCAAGAGTGGAACTCAATGAGGGGACCAATATAAAACAAGAATCTTGGCTTATCAAGAAAATTTACAAAGCTAAGGAGTACATGGAGTCTGTTGGTTACACTAAAGAACAATTCCAGATATTGCAATGTTTCTCTATGAAAAGGATGTACCTATTGGTGCAAGTAGTGTTTTGGAAGGATGAAGAGAATTGTGTATGGAAAGTTTATCCTTACCTTGCCAAGGTAAAGATATTGTTTCTCATAGACCTTGGACTCAAGGAAAACAATTAAAATCAATTATAGAAAAGAAATTACTAAAATACGTAAGTAATATAACGAAAAACATTACAAAGCATTCTGAAAGAAAGGAACATTAACAACAAAGTTGCAAGCAATATGTTCAGAATATCCATGAGAAAGTTGGATCTTGACGATTTCACATTCTCAAAAATCACCATAAACTTTAAGTTAAATCTTAACAATTTCACATTTCCAAAAGTCACCAGAAATTATAAGATGAAGAACACTTTTGCTTCTACAACACATAATTGAACTAATTTTGAATTTGATATTTACATGTCTTACTAACCATTAAATTTTCATAAAGAACAGTTTGTACAAGTAATCAATCAATTATCTTACTATTGAAGTCTTTCAAGCTTTCTTCCAATGAAGAAATATCTGAATCAACTAGCTTCTTTATCTCCTTTGGAACCTGAAACTCAGCTTCCAATTTATCAAAAGCACTAGACTTCTAAAAGAATCTCCTCGCCAAATTCAGTTTTGGCTCCTGGATTGCTTCTAATTTGGTTCTTAGCATCCTTCAAACTTGCCTCCAGCATGTTGATTTGGTATTTCAATTTGTCAATGTAGCCTTTGACGTGAGCATAGAGTTCCTGATCTTTTATTAGTTCATCGATGAGGACTATTTTCTTGGAAGACTCCTTATAATACTCCGCTTGGTCCTTCTGAGCTCTACCCGAGGTTACAGAGAACTGCAGAAGGTTCACTTTGAGTTTCTTCAAGGAAAACATTCTCTCAACTGATAAATCTGGAGCTGCAGCATAAATTGATAGTGCCGCACTTAATGCTGAATAGTTGTCAAGTAGAAGCATGTATTGAGAAGGCATGATTAGCAATCTCTCAATATTAGCTTTCATTGTGGCAAGCATCTCCATTGATGGTATAGACTTCTACCTGGTGGGTATATTGTCATCCATGGGAGAAGACTGATCATCATAAAAATCAAAAGATGAGCTCGTTTAATTTGTCTACTAACTCAAGGAAAGAAGTCTTCAAGATTTTCATATTTCACCAGGCAGTCAGGTGGCTCAATAACATAATATGACTTGCTTGTGCCATTAGCTAATGATGGGGAAACTATGCCTTGCACACCATCCTGAAATAAAAAGCTCTCAAAATTATAGGGTGATCAAACATAATAACGCAAGTAATAAAGAACGACATACTTTGTCAAAAGTGGAGCAAGGTGTATCATCAGCAGTAACTAAAGCAGACAACCTAGTTGTTGATGATGGTACACCTTGCTCCACCTTTGACAAAATTTTTCGTCCTTTATTACTTGTGCCGTTATGTTTGATTATCCCATAACTTTGAGGGAGCTTTTCATTATGGAACGCACAGTTTTTTCTCCCATCATTAGATAAAGCCAGAAGAAAATCATCTTATGTCATTGAGCCACCTCACTGCCCTGTGAAACTTGATAATCCTGTACACTTCTTTGCTCGATTTAGTAGACAAATTAAACGAGCTCAATCTCTCAATTTTTCTACTGATCAGTCTTCTCTCATGGATGACAAGATATCTGACACGCAGAAGACTACACGATCAATGGAGATACTTGCCACAGCGAAAGCTGATATTGACAGATTACTAATCATGCTTTCTCAATACATGCTTGTACCAGAAAACTCTTCATCATTAAGTACAACACCATCCGTTTATGCTGCAACACTGGATTTATCAACTGAGAGAGTGCTTTCCTTGAAGAAGCACAAATTGAACCTTCTGTACTTATCCGTGACCCTTCGTGGAGCTCAGAAGGACCAAGCGGAGTATTATAAGGAGTCTGCCAAGAAAATGCTCCTCATTGACAAACTTATAAAAGATCAGAAACGATGTGCTCGCCTCAAAGACTGCACTGAGAAATTTGAATACCAAATCAGCATGCTGGAAGCAAGCTTGAAGGATGATAAGACAAAAATAGGAGCAATCCAGGAGCAAAAACTGAATTTTGCAAGGAGGTCTTTCAGAAGTCTAATGCTTTTGATAAATTGGAAGCTACGTTTCAGGTCCAAAAAGAGATAAAGACGCTAGCTGATTCATGTACTGCTTGATTGGAAGAAAGCTTGAAAGACTTTAAGAGTAAGATAATTGACCGATCACTTGAACGAGCCATTCTTCATGGAAATTTGATGGTTAGTAAGATCAGCATGTAAATATTTCATACCAAATTAGTTCAATCATGTGCCATGGAAGTAGAAGTGTTCTTCATCTTATTATATCTGGTGACTTTTGGAAATGTGAAGTTGTTAAGATTCAACTTATGGTTTCTGGTGACTTTTGAGAATGTGAAATTGTCAAGATTCAACTTGCTCGTGGTCATTTTGAATATATTGTTTGCATCTTTGTTGTTAGTATTCCTTACTTTCATAATGCTCTGTAATATTTTTCATTATATTTGTCATGTACTTTAATAATTTCTTTTCTATAATTGTTTGAATTTTTTCCCTTGAGTCGAAGGTCTATGAGAAACAATATCTTTACCTTCGCAAGGTAAGAATAAAGTTTCCATGCATGATTCTCTTCAGATTTCCAACACCATGCTCATAGGATTATACCAAATTTGTCATTGTTGTATTGTTTGCAACTTTGGTACAAGAAAATGTAAAATCACCGTTCTTCTATTGCAGACTTTAGTCCAATATCTTATTGCATTGTAGTGTACAAGACCATTTCTAAAATCTTAACTATGAGACTTCAAGTAGTTATGGACGACCTCGTGGATTCCAGTTAGGCTGCCTTTGTTTCAGGAAGGCTTATCTATGATAATATAATCTTAAGTCATGTTATAGTAGAAAGATAATTTGCCCTAGATGTATTCTTAAGATAGACATGAAAGAAGCTTTCGACTCTGTTGAATGGGCTTTTCTGCAACAACTTATTTCTTGTCTGAACTTTCCTGATCAATTTATACGTTGGATTATGAGTTACCTAACCACAGTTTCATATTGTATTCATATTGTATCCTTGTAAATGGGCCACCCACTATGCCTTTTGATGTTAGAAGAGGTTTGATGCAAGGCGATCCATCGTCACCCTTTTTTTTTGTTCTTTCTATGGAGTAGCTTAGAAGACTTCTGAGAGGGTTAAAAGGAAATCCTAGTTCAAGTTCCATCCTGTGTGTGCTGAATTATAATTTATCTAATTTGGCTTTGCTGATGATCCGCTATTGTTCAGTAGAGGGCTTGTGCGATATGCCTAACTCTTGTTCCAGTTCTTCCAACAATTCTCCTCGACCTCTGGTCTAGTTGCAAATCTGCAGAAGAGCTCTCTTAACTTTGGAGGGGTCACACAATCAATTCAAGACTAGATTATTAAAGCCTTAGAATTAGCTAAAGGTGATCTACCATTTTGATATCTAGGGTTGCCCTTGAGTACTAAAAGACTTTCACTAGCCTAATGCCAACCCCTAATAGAGAGAATGACTGGAAGAGTAACTTCTTGCACCTCTAGGTTTCTCTCTTATACTAGGAGAGTTCAACTCTTGAACAACATTCTTTATTCCATTCAAGTGTACTAGCCTCAAATTTTTCTGTTGCCTAAGAAATTAGTTCAAGCCATTGAAAAAATTTGTAGAACCTTTCTCTAGACAGGAAGACTGGAGGTTTCAAAGAAAGCTCTATTCGCATGGGACAAACTCTGTATTCCTAAGACAATAGGTGTTGTGAACTTTCTCAATATTTCTTCTTGGAACAAGGCTGCTCTTTACAAACTCCTATGGAATCTTAGCTGTAAAAAAGATAAGATTTGGGATAATTGGATTAACATGTATTATGTCAAGAATGGAACTCTATGGGGGAGCCAATATAAAACAAGCATCTTGTATTATCAAGAAGATTTTCAAAGCCTTGGAGTATGTGGAGGCTGCTGGTTACATTGAAGAATAATTCCAGAGATTGCAATGTTTCTCCATAAAAAGGATGTACAAATTGGTGCGAGGAGTATTTCCAAAAGTAAGATAGAAGAAGTTAATCTGTAATACCCCTTTTGCCCCTTTATATTTAAAAAGATCGAGTATATGCCACATACCATCAAATACTAATTCAGGTATGATTTGGTAAATTATTGATGATAGTTCAAATTAAAAACGCAAATTCATCATATATGTGAATACATATCACTATTTGAAACTCCCTCAAAAACAAAAACCTAGAATAACTAGATTGTTGAGCAATAAGAATGTATCTTTGACCATAATAGATTTTAATGAATGGATTTTCTTGTCAACTCAATAAGTTAGTAAAATTGAAGGGACTCACTCCATCCTCCTAGAATAAATGAATAAGAAAATGGGTTAAAATTTAACCAAATGTTTTAATATTGTTACAGTATAGAATGTAAAAGTAATTTTATACAACTGTAGTTATCGATTAATTCGACTAATTAATGCATAGGAAATGTAAGATAAAATGGAGATAATGCAAAAACAAAGATATGACCATGAAGAGTACTTAAATTTGGAAAGAAAAAGAAGAGTGTGTACTCTTAACGTTGTGATGTACCAATATTGCAAACAATATAACAACAACAAATTTGGTATAATCCCATGAGTATGGTTTTAAAAGATTGAAGAGAATTATGTATGGAAACTTTATCCTTACCTTGTGAAAGTGAAGATATTGTTCTCATAGACCTTGCACTCAAGGAAAATAATTCAAAAATATAACCTTGCACTCAAGGAAAATAATTCAAAAATATTATAGAAAAGAAATCATTAAAGTACACAACTAATATAATGAAAAACATTACAAAGCATTCTAAAAGAAAGGAACACTAACAACAAAGTTGCAAGTAATATGTTCAGAATATCCACGAGCAAGTTGGATCTTGACGATTTCACATTCTCAAAAGTGACCAGAAACCATAAGTTGTATCTTACAAATTTCACATTCCCAAAAGTCACTAGAAATTATAAGATGAAAAACACTTCTGCTTCCATAGCACATGATTGAACTAATTTGGCATGTGATATTTACATGCTCTTACTAACCATTAAATTTTCATAACGAACAGTTTGTGCAAGTGTTCAGTTGATTATCTTACTCTTGAAGTCTTTCAAGCTTTCTTCCAATTGAGCAATATCCGAATCAACTAGCTTCTTTATCTCCTTTAGGACCTGAAACTCAACTTCCAATTCATCAAAAATACTAGACTTCTAAAAGAACCTCCTCGCCAAATTCAATTTTTGCTCCTGGATTGCTTTTATTTTTGTCTTAGCATCCTTCAAAATTGCCTACAACATGCTGATTTGGTACTTAAATTTGTCAGTGCAGCCTTTGATGTGAGCATAGAGTTCCTAATCTTTTATTAGTTCATCAATATGGAGCGTTTTCTTGGAAGACTCCTTATAATACTCTGCTTGGTCCTTCTGAGCTCTATGCAAGGTCACCAACAAGCTTGATAGAAGTCGTATTTGCCACATGGAGTAGGATGATAAATCGGTACACCATTTCCTATATAGTGACATCATGTAGGTATAGAGTATGCGTTAGTTCGTTTGAATGTACTAAGTAAGTAGGATGTCATACAATAAAAGATAGGCATCATAATTGAATTGCATAATTAAGAGCAATAGATAGCATAATATCAATATGGCATGTATGACCAACGTTTAAGTAAATCATGCTTCGCAAATTATTCATCTTACATAGATCATAACATATAAGTGTGGAAAGAACCCTCGACTGTCATATCCTAAGACCAATTTGGAGAAGCAACCTTCCTTACAGGAGGTCGTCCTCTTTCGGATTAAGTGAACTTCCTTATGGGAGCCCATCCCCTTTCGTATTAAGTGACCTTGCTTAATGGAGCCCTGTCCCCTTTCAGATTAAGTGACCTTCCTTAGGTGAGCCCATCCCCTTTCAGATTAAGTACCTTCCTTACGGGAGCCTGTCCCTTTTCAGATTAAGTGCCCTTCCTTATGGGAGCCCATCCCTTTTCAGATTAAGTTGACTTCCTTATGGAGCAGTCCCTTTTTGGATTAAGCTTTCCATAGAACTATCTCATCAAACCATTACATTTCAATCATCAAAAAAGAACTCCTCAATTTTCCAAGAATACAATAAACATAAGAACCCAACAATAGGTACTTTCTCATTAAACACCTCATATAAAACTTTCTATCATCACCATAAAGTCATTCAACTCATAAGACATGCATTGGACCTTCATTTCCTTAAGGAATTATAACCGAACATTTTATCAAACACTTAAAGGACGTGTAGTGCTAGTGTAAGACCACGAAATTCAAGAGTGAAATCATTCTAGAAAATTCAATGTAAAACCATAAATAGAGACTTGGTAACACCCTGAAGCAACACACATCAAAACCTTTCATCAAACCTCACAATAGATCTTAGTTCCATAACCCAAAACATAGAAAAACAATTATAAATTCATGAACTCCAATATAGTGTGCAGTGATTTTCATAATGAATGGGACCCATGAGTAAATCAACTTCAAATCATACAATTTTTAAGAGAAGGAAGCTTGGAGATTATGGGTGAAAGGAACCTATGAAAGAAACCCACATACCTTAGCTTTGGAGATGGACTTGAAAAAAGATTAGAGATGGAGACTTGAAGCTTGAATGAAATCCTTGGTGAAATCCTTAAGATTGGTCTTGAGTTTGGAGACTTGAATTTAGGTGGGAATATGAGTCTAAGTGTTTGAGAGGATATTAGGGAATGTTAAGGATGATATGAGGGTAAATAAGACTAAGTATAGGTATTTTTACATATGGGGACTCTTAGGCCCAAGACTTACAAGTCATGGACCGAAATAAAAAATAGTCCCAAAATAACATAGTGGTGTGTCGCGGAAGCAACACAATTTAGCCACTAGAATTTGCATTTTGCAAGTTTTGGATTTTGATACAGTTGCTCTAAAATTTGGGTTAGACCCATTTCCCACTCAATTTGACCCTCTGAACAAGATTATAAAGTCGGATTTTTGAAATAACGAATGAATTCTTAGATATATGTAAATACGATTCCAGGAACTTCCGAGGTACATTTTTGGATACTTTTTGGGGTCATTTCATTCTTTAAGGAAAGCGCTCTCTCAACTGATAAATCAGATGTTGCAGCATAAATTGATAGTGCTGCACTTAATGCTAAATAGTTTTCTGATAGAAGTGTGTATTGATCTCTCAATATCATCTTTCACTGTGGCATGTATCTCAGCTGATGGTGTAGACTTCTACATGGGGGGTAACTTGTCATCCATGGGAGAAGACTGATAAGCATAAAAATTGTGAGATTGAGCTCGTTTAATTTGTCCACTAACTCGAGGAAAGAAGTCTTCAAGATTACCAAATTTCACAAAGCAGTCGGGTGACTCAATAACATATGATAACTTGCTTCTAGCTTTAGCTAACGATGGTGAAACTATGCCTCCCACACCACCCAAAAATAAAAAGCTCTCAAAATTATGGGGTGATCAAACATATGACACAAGTAATAAAAGACGACATACTTTGTCAAAAGTGTAGCAAGGTGTATCATCAACAGTAACTAGAGAAAATGACCTAATTGCTCGAGTTAGTAGACAAATTAAATGAGCTCAATCTCTCGATTTTTCTGTTGATCAGTCTTCTCCCATGGGTGACAAGATATCTGCCATGCAAAAGTCTACACTATCGGTGGAGATGCTTGCAATAGCGAAAGCTAGCATTGAGAGATTACTAACCCTACTTTCTCAATACATGCTTCTACCAGAAAACTACTCATCATTAACAACACTATCGGTTTATGTTGCAACATTAGATTTATCAGCTGAGAGAGAGCTTGCCCTGAAGAAACTCAAAGCGAACCTTCCGTACTTATGTGTGACATTACATGGAGCTTAAAAGGACCAAACGGAGTGTTATAAGGAGTCTTCCAAGAAAATGCTCCTCATCGATGAACTCATAAAAGATCTGGATCTCTATGCTCGCCTCAAAGACTGCTTTGACAAATTTGAATACCAAATCAACATGATGGAGGCAAGTTTGAAGGATGTTAAGACAAATATATAAGTAATCCAGGAGAAAAAACTGAATTTGGTTAGGAGGTATTCAGAAGTCTAGTGCTTTTGATAAGTTGAAAATTAAGTTTAAGGTCTTGAAAGATATAAAGAAGCTAGCTAATTCAAATACTGCTTGAATAGAAGAAAGTTTGAAAGATTTCAAAGTAAGATAATCTACTGATCCCTTGAACGAACCATTCTTCATGGAAATTTTCGGTTCAGTGAGAGCATGTAAATATCACATGCCAAATTAGTTCAATCATGTGCCATGGAAGTAGAAGTGTTCTTCATCTTGTAATTTCTGTGACTTTTGGAAATGTGAAACTGTTACGATTCAACTTAGGGTTTTTCGTTACTTTTGAGAATATGAAATTGTCAAAATTCAACTTGCTCATGGATATTCTGAACATACTGCTTTGCATCTTTATTGTTAGTGTTCCTTTCTTTCAAAATGCTCTATAACGTTTTTCGTTATATTTGTCATGTACTTTAATAAATTCTTTTCTATAATTGTTTTGAATTTTTTTCCTTGAGTCCAAGGTCTATGAGAAATATCTTTACCCTCTCTAGGTAAGGATAAAGTTTCCATACATGATTCTCTTCAAACTTCCAAAACCATACTCATGGGATTATACCAAATTTGTTGTTGTATTGTTTGCAACTTTGGTACATGACAATGTTAAGAGTACGCGCTCTTTTTTTTCCTTTCGAAATTTAAGTATTCTTCATGCATATATCTTTGTTTTTGCATTATCTCCATTTTATATAGTATTTCCTATGCTTTAGTTGAAAAAATCCATGACTATAGTTGTATTAAATTATATTTAGTTTCTATATTGTAACAATATTATAACATTTGGTTAAATTTTAACCATTTTCTTATTGATTTATTGCTAGGAGGATTCAGTGAGTCCCTTCTATTTTACCAACTTATTAAGTTGATAAGAACCTCCACATCACGACCCAAGCCTAGGGTCTAGACACGACACAGGAAATGGGGACCCCAAACAAGCCTCACAAGCATATAAGCACATACTTGGTTTGTGGAAGCATGCAAATTAAATATATAGCACATAATATCTATGGGAAGTAGGACCTTGGACTCACGCTATGGGGATGATATAGGGGACAGGATGTGCATGAATCACTTAGAAAATAATTTCTAAGGGGAGGGTAAGTATGACTCATGCTACGGGGTGATTAGGGACTTAGGACTTTTATCTCAACACCATCAACAAGCATTTAACACAAATGGGGAAGCATGGGACTAAGGGATGACCTACATAACACAAAAATAATGAGTCAAGCTCAAAAATACATGACCACCACAATATCCAACAACACCTCTATATTTCGAATAGGTCGGGGGCCAAGATATCTCCCGGGCTCACCCGCAAAAGATAGTATCCAAAAATAATGGAATCTAAACAAGGCATGAAAGTAAGTGGAATTTTGTCCCTGAATGTGAAGGACTCACCAAGAAAATCTCCGATCGGAACATCTAGTTGCATGGAGGAGGCGGATAGTACGGTTCTCTAGTTCTTACATGGTTAGATCATATAGGCAAAAATATGTGTTAGTACTTAGAATGTACTAAGTATGTGAGGTAAAAATGCAATAAGGAACATAATATTTAACAATATGCATAATCATAGTCAACGGATGTAAGTTCGATGTGTCATGTATGCTCAATGTCATGTCAAATTATGTAAGGATCAATCATCAAATAATGCAACATATTATACATAGATGGGAAAAGATCATAACTGACAAATAAAACCAAGCGAGCTGCTAATTAGTATCCCAGTGTTCACCCCACACCAAATAAAGGGGTGGTCTACCTTGACGGGCAAACCAAACACTCGCCTTATGGGAATATCATCCTTTTCGAAAAGTGACTCATAGCTAACTTATGGGAATATCCCCCCTTTTGGCACCCATGTTTTACCAACCTTACGAGAACATCACACTTTTTGATATGCTTATTTTATTAGCCTTATGGGAACATCACCCTTGTTGGTATATGATTCATATGTGCCGTATGGGAACATCACCCTTTTTGGCCAATCATGCAACTTAGGCTATGTAAATCCATTAGCTATTTCGCGATCCTATGGTGGCAACATAGTTATGGGACAATGCCTATTTACTAAGGTCCGCACAGTGCTAGGTCACAATTCTAAGGAATACTCAAATTATTGTTGTTATCATAACATGCAAGGCATTTTAATATCCTTATAGTTCATAGAGTAGCTCATAAAAACTAAGGATTCATTATATCAAAGATAGGACATCATCGCTTTTCATAGCTTTCACAACATTCTCATAATTCATAACATACATAATAGCCCTTCGCAATTTATATCATTCGTAAATCGCAGGTCTTGTCATAAAGCCTTTGTCAAATAAGAAGCTTGGTTCATGATTTAGTAAAACATGATAGGTATGCATTTTTTCTCAAAAGCCATGCAAGAACAATATCTTTAGACATGAGAAGAGTAGAAAAAACCCTTTTTTTACAACTCATGCAAAATAACCCATCTTATCATAACAATACATAATTAGGGCATCATAAAACCCTCATCTTAAATCATATTTTCTCATTATTTGTCATTTCATAATGTTATACAAAGATAACTTAATATAATACTCATCTGAATATCATCACAGTTTTATTCATAATACTATCATGCAAATAGTTCATGAAAACTTTATAAAAACCCATAACTTAGAAAAAGACTTAGAGAGAAAATGGTTGAGCTTGTGAGAGAAAGGTTCTCATAATCAAAACCCACATACCTTATTAACTTAATAAAGGGAATACCCAACTTGGAGGAGAAGAACCAAAACCCTAGCTTTTTTCTCCTTCTTGAGCTTGAGCACTTGTGGGAGAGAGGTTGGGACTTAGAAAATAAAAGTGAGGAGGAAAATGAATGGGGTTAGGGCTTTGGGACTGATAAAGGTCTTCTTTTAAGGTCAAAATGACATAGTATGGGCATGATATTCCAAGAAATGACCAAACTGCCCCCTTTTAAAAGTTGGTTGGACAAGTCTTCGAGCCCCGGTTTACAGGACGTAGACCATTCTATGGGTCGTAGAAAGGGTTTCATATGATGTCCTTCCATCAAACTTCAGAGACCCCACTTCCGTAGATAGGATTTCATCTAGTAGATTCTTAGAGACCCCTTCTCTAATTTTCATTCTACAATACAGTCTACAACTCATAGATGACTTTACGGGTCATTAGATGAGTCGTAGACTGAACTAAAGGGGGTTCCAAATTTCACCAAGTCTACCAGGTTTTCGCGAACCCACTTTATGGGTCATACCTCTACTTACGGGCCATAAACCCCTTCGTAAAATCTCAAAGTTTCAAATTTTTTAAGGCTTTCTTTCCTGAACTTTCATACTCCTCATAGGTGGGGTCCTACACTCCATGTATTATAATCTATTATAATTAAAGATATGTTCTTATTTCTCAGTAATCTAGTTATTCGTGGTTTTAGTTTGAAAGTGTTATGCCCCAGTTTACACCTTGGACGTGGCCGGACCCAGAACCATTCCTGGTCCCAAGCGAACCATTTGATCTTACTACTTTACTTAGCAGAAGACTTAAATCCTAAATGATAAGCCTAGATATAATAAGCTAAAGATACTACAAAATTCTAAACAAACTGGATAGTGGAAATATCCCAAAATAACTGAAAGTAAGAACTAAACTCCTATTATCTAGTCTATGGAACCTCTAACGAAAATAATCTAAGATAACTACTATGATAGGCCCACGGTAATCACAACTAAAAATAAATACTGAAACATGAATAAAGACTCTAAAGCCTCTGGCTGGTAAGAGGCCTTAACGATAGTTGAATAAACTGTTGGTCCTCAACATAGCATCTCCTGAAGGACTTGATCGCCTGCATCTGTATCATAAATGATGCAGGTCCAAAGAACTTATTTGGAATATATGAGCATATAAAATAGCCAAAATGAGTAACTTAGCATAAGGCACTATAGTCAAAAGTAACTAAAATATGTCTCAAAATAGGATAGCAATGATAACAGATAAAGTGTTTATTGAAAGTAAAACATATGTTGAGACTTTGTATGGAAGAATTAATTTAATCTAGCTTGGGGAGTTTCTCTAACCGACAACCATCACTATAAGCTTTGTGATGATAAGAATCTTCCCCACGCTGCCAGAGTCATCCCATACTTTGCCAAGGTAAGGGACAAAAATTAGGGGAGTAGATTCATACTAAAACTTGGTCATCTCAGTGGTAATGAGGTGTTGTACTCTTCGTACAATCCTATCCTATGCTAACTACGTAGTTTATGAGTTCAAGTTATTATTACTCTCACTGATATCAGTGCGCAATACTACTCCCAATATAACTTTATAATGCTTATAACCTTAAGAGTAAAGTTCTCAAAAATGCCTTTTTGATCTTTTGGAACTCCCAGCTTTAGCTTTTCTCAATGTTTCTCAATTTTTCTCTTTTCTTTGATTGAAAAATGTATCAATTCAATGGTTCTTAGAAACAAAATTTACTACTCAGCTATATTGTAAATACAAATGCTTTGATTACTCCTTGAACTCAACTCGGTACTGTGAACATAAATGGTTTGCATGAAATATTTAGGGTTCTTATAATAGCAACCTTAACCATGAAACCTTGACTTAGTAACTTAATTTAGTAGTGAAATGAGTAAAGGCCATAATTTTTATCAAGAAAAAAAGCATGAAAATGTATTTCAATGAAAATAACTAGTAATGGAAAAAACTTGATCTTAACTCATAAAATTGATCATTGGTAGAGACTGGTAGTTAAAGATACTAAAATAAACATAGGATAACTTTTGGAGGGCCTTACATACCTGTGGGAATAAGTTTGTTGAAGAATCTGAAGAAGGTGCTTGACAGCCCTAGCTTTTGCCTTTTTGAAACTATGTTCCAAGTATGGAGAGTGTTTGAATGTTAATGATTTGAAGAATCACGTTTTAGGGGTTTACTTAAGTGAAAATTGACAAGTTCAGGTTGAAAGGGTGAGATAAGACAAAATACACCTCTTTAAAATCGTTGTTTAAATAAGCTACGAGTCCATCTATAGCTCCTAGTAATCCATCCGTAAGTTTTTGACAATTTTTAAGGTCATTGGATTGATTCTATTTACGACCTGTAGTTGGGTCCGTAAGTTATGGGACTCTAAAATGGACTTGCAGAAGTTTTTTTACAATTTAATGAGCCATAACTAAAACCACAACCCGTAAGTAGGTTTCATTACTCCCACTCTACGCTGACAAATTGTAGTAAAATAGTCATAACATTGTACTCTGAACCCTGATTGAAGCAAAATTGAATGTATTGGAAAGATAATTCATAGATATTTCATTCGATAGTTAATAGGACACCAATTCTTTGTGTACTAAGAGAGATGGTCATTTAACGTTTACCCTTGCATAATCCAAAGTGAAAATCTTAACCAGTAGGGAGGTTTTGAACTCAACTAAGCACTGAGGCTCTCTTATGACCCGAATTCACTTCCAACACACCTCCCACCTATATTAATGATTCTTAAAATGTAAGTACAAGTAAGACATTACTAGGTTCAATCTTATGTATTTGCGACAATGACTTTCCAAATCTTAAGAGTATAATTGTGAGGTGTTACAATATCTCCCCCTTGGGATCATTCATCCTCGAATGAAGATAAAGCTAGGGAGTATTAGCATGTTTGCTAGTCATGAACTAGTTTATCAACAGGAAGCTTTCCAAATATCTTATTACTCATATTCAAGGATATAGCTCAAACTCAATGATAGGAATAAGGAATGTTACCTTCATGGTCGTCATTGGTAGGCGTGAATAGGTGAGGAAAGCTATTGAGGATATCTAGCTTTCATATCTACCTCAGCTTCCCAGGTAGCTTCCTCAACAAACTGGTTCCTCCATAATACTTTAATATAAGTAATTTCCTCGGTCCTCAATGTGTGAACTTGACGACCTAGTATCTTAACTGGGATCTCTTCATCTAACAAGATATTTTTGACTCCAATACTCTTTATAGGCACAACTAATGTGGGGTCTCCCAAACACATCCTAACCACAAAAATGCGGAATACTAGATGAATAACAACTAACTCTGGTGGCAATTCCAATTCATATGCCATATTATCAATCCTCTTAGTAATCTAATATAGGCCAATATATTGAGGACTGAGCTTCCCCTTTTTCCTAAATCTCATAAATTCCTTCAGCAGTGAAACCTTTAGGTATACCTAATCACCTACCTCAAATTCCAAATCTCTCCTTCTAACATCAGTATAAGATTTATGTCAGCTTTGGGTTGTCTTTAGTCTCTTTTGAATAACTTTCACCTTCTCCATAGCTTGATGGAATAAATATGGTCCTATCAATCCTGCACACTAACTTCAAACCACCCAATAGGTGACCTACACCTCCACCTATAAAGGGCCTCATATGGTGCCATTTGTATGCTAGGTTGAAAACTGTTATTATAGGAAAATTCAATCAAGGGTAAGTGGTCATCCTAGGTACCTTTAAAGTCTATAACACGTGACTTCACCAGATCCTCAAGAATTTATGTGGTCCACTTCGCTTGCCAGTTTGTCTGGGGATGGAAGGTTGTGCTAACATTCACCTTTGTACCACACACGTGGATAGTTGAGTAGTGGGTTGATTTGATCAGAAAAGTAGTATACCTCCGACTGAATCAATATTGCGTTCTCCTTTGCTGCACAAGCCCTTTCTGAAAGGACTTCCAAAATTGTAATGTGACCTGGGATCGACTATCTGAAATTATAGATATGGGAAGCCCATATAATCTAACGATCTCCTTAACGTAAAGTTTGGCATAGTCCTCAACTTTATCAGTCGTCTTAACTGGTAGAAAGTAAGCTGACTTGGTTATTCTGTCTACTATTACCCAACGAATCATGTTGTCTACGAGATCGGGGTAAGCCTATTGTGATGTCTATGTTAATCATATATTCCACATCCTCTCTAGAATTTCAATATTCTGGCTTACACCATAAGGCCTTTGGTGCTATACCTTAACTTGCTGGCGATTTGGGCATCTGGACACGAACTCTGCAATGTTCTTATTCATGCCATCCCACCAACAAACCTCTCATAAATCTCTATAGATTTTTGTTGCACCTGGGTGAATATAGTATCTAGCATTATGACCCTTACCTATAATCATGTCTCTAGGACCATAAACACTTGGTACACATAGTTTTCCTTGGTATCTCAAGAATCTATCTCCCCCTTTTGCAAACACTAGTACCTTCTGTTTTTGAACATCTTCTTTCAACTGAAGGAGAATAGGATCCTGATCTTGCTTTTCTTTCACCTCCACCTCTAAGGACGACTCTGCCCCATTTTGATAATTGCACCACCTTTGTCAGAATAATCAGTCGGCACTCCAAAACGTGCCAGTCTATGCACTTCCTTAGCTAGCTCTTTCTTTCTATCCTCAATGTGTGTAGTGCTCCTGATGGTCAACCTGCTAAGAGCATCAACAACTACATTAGCTTTACAAAGGTGATAGAGGATGCTCATGTCATTATCTTTCAACCACTCCAACCATCTCCTCTACCTCAAGTTCAGCTCCTTCTGATTGAATACATACTGCAAGCTCTCATGGTCAATAAATACATCCACATGACCACCATAAAGATTGTATCTCTAGATTTTGAGAGCAAACACCATGGTGGAAAACTCAAGATCATGATTTGGGTACTTCTTTTCATTAGTATTAAGTTGTCTGGAAGCATATGCTATTATCTTGCCTCTTTGCATCAATACACATCCCAGGCCAACTCTAAAAGCATCACAGTGTACAACAATGCCATCAGCTATCTCGGGTAGGGATAAGATCAGAGTTATAGTCAGCCTAATTTTTAACTCTCAGAAACTCTTCTCACAAGCTCTATACCATATGAACTTAACCTTCTTATGAGTTAGCTTAGTCAACGGAGTTGAGATAGAAGAAAAATCCTCCACAAAATGCCTGTAGTAACCTGCCAAACCCAAGAAACTCTTTATCCCTGTTAGAGTTATGGGCCTTGACCAATTCTTTACAGCCTCAATCTTTTGAGAATCAATTTGAATGCCCTCACCTGATACAATATGACCCAGAAACGCCATAGATGCAAACAAAAACTCACATTTCGAAAATTTGACATACAACTATTGGTCCTTGAGGGTCTGAAGGATAATTTTAAAATGGTTGGCATGCTCCTCCTCATTACGAGAGTAGATCAGAATGTCATTTGTGCACACAATGACGAACATATCTAAGTACGTCCTTAACACCCTATTCGTAAGTCCATGAAAGTTGTTGGGGCATTAGTAAGAACAAATGACATGACTAAGAACTCATAATGACCATAGAGAGTTGTGAAGGCTAACTTAAGGATGTCACTTTCTCTAATTCTGAGCTGATAGTACCTAGATCTAAGGTCTATTTTGGAGAAACAATTAGCACCCAAGAGTTGGTCAAACATGTCATCAATTCTGGGAATAGAATACTTATTCTTTATGGTGACCTTATTTAACTGGTGTTAATCTATGGCCATTCTAAGAGAACCATCCTTTTTACGCACGAGGAGAATTGGAGCACCCCAAGATGAGATACTAGTTCTAATGAAACCCTTATTTAGGAGGTCTTTGAGCTACGTTTTCAACTCTTTTAACTCTGAAAGAGTCATACAGTATAAAGGAAGAGATATGAGCTGAGTATCTGGGAGGATGTCTATCCAAAAGTCTATCTCCCTGTCAGGAAGGACTCTAGGTAGATCATCTGGAAAGACTTTTAGGAATTCATTCATGACTGGAACAGACTGGAAGATGGTTCTCAACATTGGAATCTTTGATTCTGACTAGATAGTATATACACCCTTTGGAAATCAAATTTCTGGCCTTGAAATATGAGACAAATTGACCTTGAGGAAAAACCGAGCAACCCCTCCACTCTAAGACTGACTCATTAGGAAACTAAAACTTGACCACCCTAGTTCTGTAGTCTATGGAGTAATAACAAGCATGAAGCCAATCTATGCCTAGAATGACATCAAAATCTTTCATGTCTAACTCAACCAGATCATCGAAAGTATCTTTATGGTAAACTTACACTGAACAACCCTTATATACGTTTTGGGTTGAATAGGTTCTCCAATAGGAGTAGAAATACTAAAAGGCTCAAGAAGACGTTCTCGACTAATCTCAAACTTTGTGGCTACATAAGGAGTCACAAATGACAATGTGGCACCTGGGTCTAAAAATGCATAGACATTATAAGTAAATAGTTTGAGCATATTGATAACCACATCTGGTGAGTTCTATTGCTCTTGTCTGTTGTCCATGGCATATAGACGATTTGTTCCCCCGCCTATTTCTGATGTAGCACCACTCTGAACTGGCTTACGTTGTGGTGCTGAAGAAAATGACAGAGATTTGTTATCCCTAATGTTCTATCTCCCCATAGGACAATCCTTCAAAAAGTGCCCCACTTGACCACATTTGTTCCCACAAGGCACTCTCCTGGATGAGACTTGCCACACTCACCACAAACTAGATAACGAGTCAATACTTACGCTACACTCCCCTGTGACTACCTGCCCTAAACTCTGAATCTTTGTGATCCTTGTCATTCGTGACCCTCGGTGTAGGTGCACTAGCAGATGAAGGTACTGATACAGATGCCTTGGACTGAAAGAGTAAATGACTGACAGTACCAGTGTCACAACCCAAGCCTAGGGCCTAGATGTGAAATGGTACAAGGAGAACCTGAAAGGACCCCAAGCAAGCCTCTTAACATATCATTACACATCCTTGGTCATAGAAGCAATAAAATAATAGCAAGAGATAGTAAATAGGGATAATCGGGGCTAGGGACATCTTTCATATTATAAACAACAAAAGTCAAGAAGAGTCAAAGCTTATAATATTACACATGACATGTCCAACAACAACTCTACTACATAGATAAGATCGGGGGCCAAGACAAGCAACTGGGCTTACCCTCATAGACAACATTTACATAAAAGAAAGGTAGTCTTAGAACATAGCGTCACACAATAAGCAACGTCCCGGAAATGGAGGACTCACCAACAAGCTTGAAGGGAATCTTACTAACCATGTGGATAGGGATGCTCAAGCGAGACTCTGGTTCCTACATGGTGACATCATGTAGGTATAGAATATGTGTTAGTACGTTTGAATGTACTAAGTACGTAGGATGTAATGGAACAAGTGATAAGCACCATAAGCAAACTGCATAGCATAGGCAATGTGTAAGAATATAGCAATATGGCAGTGTTAAATGATGCTTGAAGTAAAACCATGCCTATATAGAACATAATCCATATGTAAGGAGAAACCACTTTAGTGAATATTGAATGTCTACCACCTCCTTGGAGAGGCGCATGAGGTGTAAATCCCTTCATGTGGTTAATGAGGTAAAACCTCCCAAATGTGGTTGATGGAGTACAAACCACCCAATGTAGTTATCAAAGTACAAATCTCTCGACATGGTTGCACGGGCCTGCCACCTCCCGAGTGAGGCGATTGTGGTACAAAACCCTCAACAAGGTTACCCGTGCCTACAACCTCCCGAGTGAGGCTTCGTTATTTTTCCCACACCATAGAGATAATGTCATATACATACATTCTTTTCATCATCATATAGTCATTCAACTTATAAGACATGTATTACACCTTCAATTCCCCAAGAAATCATAACTCGGACATTTCATAAAACATTTGACGGGTATGTAGTGCTAGCGTAAACCATGCATTTCAAGAGTGGAATCATTCTAGAAATTCAATGTAAAACCATCAATAGATACTTGGTAATACCTCAAGCAATAT
Source organism: Solanum clarkiae (assembly GCA_011800125.2). Lineage (NCBI taxonomy): Eukaryota > Viridiplantae > Streptophyta > Magnoliopsida > Solanales > Solanaceae > Solanum > Solanum clarkiae. Next base: position 11,534 of record JAABOM020079868.1, on the reverse strand, counting down.
ACATCAAAGTCCTTCATCATTTCTCTCAATATACCTTAGATTCGTAGCTCAAAACATGCTAAAACAACCATAATTTCATGAAACCCCAACATAGTGTGCAGTGAAATTCATAATAGATAAGATCCATGAGTAAATCAACACTAAATCAAATAATTTTAGGTAAAAGAGAGGTTGGGTGTCATGGGTGAAAGGAATCCATGAAAAAAACCCATATACCTTGACTTTGGAGTATCCTTGAAGAAGATTGGAGATGGAGACTTGAAGCTTGAGTGAGAACCTTGAGATTCGGATGAGTTTTGACACTTGAATTTAGGTGATGAAATATTGGTTATGTTTGAGTGAGATTTAGGAATGTCTTGAATGATATGAGAGTGAAATATGGCTAAGTATAGGTATTTTCAGGTTTGGGAACACTTAGGCGAAAGACCCAAAAGTCTTGGACCGAGATAGGAAAACTGAACATAAATAACACTAAGGGCCACCCTTGGCGCGTCATGCCAGGGGCGCGGAAAGGTCACTAGAATTTGATTTTTGGGAAAATGAAATTGCGATTTGTTTGCTCTAAAATTAGGGTTAGACTCATCTCCCACTCAATTTGACCCCCTAAACAAGAATATGATGTCGGATTTTTGATATCACGCACAGATTATAAGATATATGGAAATTATGATTCTGGGATCTTCCGAGGCACATTTTCGGGCACTTTTTTGGGTCGTTTCAATATCTCCCCCTTCGGAACATTCGTCCCTGAATGTCAAAGGAACATATATGAGAGATGCAAACATAACAATTTCAGCCCACATAAGGATGCAACAATTCATTTAACATCATTTTAAAAATATCAAGATAAGCGTAAAATCATCATGAACTTGTCAATTTAAACATGAATACATACAATGACATGAGGGATGAACATAAAACTTGAGTTCATATAAGGGACTTAGGTAAATACCTTTGACTTTAGTGGAGTGGAAAAGATAAGGGTATCGCTTTTGCATATCCATTTCGGCCTTCCAAGTAGCACTTTCGACTTGTTGGTTCCTCCAAAGGATCTTATAGGAAGAAACATCATTGTTCCTCAACCTCTTCACTTCTCTATCCAAGATCTCTACTAGAATATCTTCATATGTCAAGTTGTCTTCAACTATCCCAATAACATCAAGAGGCACAATAGTATTAGGATGACCAGCACACTTCCTCAACATCGACACATGAAAGACCGGATGAATTAATTCCATTTCATTAGGAAAATTGAACTCGTAGGCCACCTTACTAATCCTTGTCATCACCCTATAAGGGCCCACATATCTAGGACTCAAATTTCCCTTCTTACCAAAATAATCCACACCCTCCATAGGTGACACCTTCAAATAAACCCAATCACCAACATTGAATTCGAGATCCCTTCTCCTCACATCAGCATAAGGCTTTGGGCGACTTCGGGTCATCTTCAAGCTTTCCCTAATCATCATAACCATATCAAGAGCCTCCATAACTAAATTGGGTCCCAACAAATCCACCTCACCAATCTCAAACCATCCAGCCAGTGATCTATAACGTCTACCATAGAGAGCTTCAAAAGGAGCCATACCGATGCTAGAATGATAGTTATGGTTATAGGCAAACTCAATCAATGGAAGATGATCATCCCAACTACTCTTAAGCTCCAATACACAAACCCTAAGCAAGGCCTCAAGAGTTTGGATAGTTCTTTCATCTTGGCCATCCGTTTGAGGGTGAAAAGTCGTACTAAGCTTTACCTTGGTTCCAAGACCTCTTTGGAAAGAACTCCAAAAGTATGAAGTGAATTGTGCACCATAGTCTGATATATTGGACAAAGGAACCCCATGTAACCTCACCAAGTCATGAATGTACAACCTAGCATAATCTTCAGCCTCATATGTAGTCTTAACCGGTAGAAAGTAAGCCAATTTTATCATCCTATAAACCACAACCCATATGGAATCAAAACCCTTTCTAGTCTTGGGAAGCCCAACCACAAAATCCATATTAATCTCTTCCCACTTCCAAGTAGGAATATCTATGTCTTGGGTTAGGCCACCTAGCCCTTGATATTCGACTTTGACTTGTTGGCAACTAAGGCAACCAGAAACAAATTTGGCGATGTCCCTCTTCATCCCTCCCCACCAATATACCTTTCTCAAATCCCTATACATCTTAGTAGCCCCAGGGTGAATAGAATAAGAAGAACTATGAGTCTCATCAAGAATCCTTGACTTCAAGCTATCAACACAAGGCACATGCAACCTACCTTGGTACCTAAGGGCACCATCTCCCCCTTGGGAGAAAGCCTCGACCTTACCGTCCTTTACCAATGCCTTCAATTGCAACAAAACGGTGTAAGATCTTGCTTAGCTTTCACCTCCTCAACCAACGAAGATTTAGAAGCATCAACAACAACACCAAAATTATCCTCCTCTTCCAACCCAACTCCTATCCTAGCCAACTGATAGACCTCTCTAGCTACCTCTTCGCCACCATCATTAACATGAGCTAGGCTACCATAGATACCCTAATCAAAGCATCGACTACAACATTAGCCTTATCAGGATGATAATGCACACTCATATCATAATCCTTAAGAAGTTCTAACCACCTTTTTTGCCCCAAGTTAAGATTCTTTTGAGTAAAAACATATTGGAGTCTCTTATGATCGATCAACACATCAACATGCACCCCATACAAATAATGATGCCATATCTTTAATGCAATTACCACGGCGGCTAGCTCAAGATCATGGGTAGGATAGTTCTTTTCATGCATTTTGAGTTTCCTAGAAGCACAGGCTATGACCTTACCACTTTGCATTAGAACACAACCCAAACCAACTTTAGAAGCATCACAATACATAACAAATCCCTCTAGCCCTTCCAGAAGTGACAAAATAGTAGCGGACATATGCTTATCTTTCAATGTTTGAAAGCTCCTCTCACACTCATTGGTCCATACAAACTTATCCTTCTTTTGAGTCAATTTTGTCATGGGAAAAGCAATAGAAGAGAACCCATTGACAAATCTCCGGTAGTAAACCGCAAGGCCCAAGAAGCTTCTAATATCCAATAGAGTCAATGGTCAAGGCTAATTTCTAATCACATTCGTCTTTCTAGGATCCATCTGAATACTACCCCCCGACACCACATGACCTAGGAAGGTAACCTCTTTCAACCAAATTCACACTTTTCATACTTAGCATATAATTTCTGTTCTCTCAACCTTTGCAACACTACCCTCAAATGAGCCACATGCTCCTCCTCACTATGAGAAGAGATCAAACTATCATCAATGAAGACCACAACAAATGAATCAAGGTAGGGTTTAAAGACCCTATTCATAAATCTATGAAGATAGTTGGTGCATTGGTCAACCCAAATGACTTCATAACAAATTCATAATGCCCATACCTAGTCCGGAAGGACGTCTTAGGAATATCACACTCCCTCACCTTCACTTGACGGTACCCGAACCAAAGATCAATCTTAGAGAAGTGGCTAGCCCCTAGCAATTGGGCAAACAAATCATCAATCCTTGGTAGAGGATACCTATTCTTGATAGTGACCCAATTAAGTTGCCAGTAGTCAATACACATTCTAAGAGACCCATCATTCTTCTTTACAAACAACAGTGGTGTACCCCAAAGTGATTGTCTAGGCCTAATGAAACCCTTCTCTAACAAATCCCTTAATTGCTCCTTCAACTCCTTTAACTCTGTTGGGGCCATACGGTAAGGGAGAATAGAAATGGGTTGAGTATTAGGGAGGAGGTCTATACGAAAATCTATTTCCGTTTTGGGAGGAACTCCGGGAAGATCATTTGGAAAGATACCAAGAAACTCATTTACAATCGAAACCGACTCTATGGGAAGGACTTTGGACACTGCATCTCAAACCCTCACAAAATGGTAAAGAACCCGTTAGAGATTATCTTATGGGTTTTAATGCAAGAAATGAATCTATCCTTGACCACCACATCATGACTCTCCCACTCAAGGACGGTTTTATTTGGGAATTGGAACTTCCCTCGGGTTCTACAATCATTAGAGGCATAGTATGCATGTAATCAATCCATCCCAAGAATGACATCAAAAATAACAATGTCCAACTCAATCACAAGGAAAAGTTTTATACAAGATGCAAATGGGACAATTTCTATAGACCTTCCTAGAAATAATGGATATACCAATAAGAGTAGATACCTTATATGACTCACACAACAATTTGGGTTCAACATGGAATTTTTTGGCAACAAAGAGGGTGACAAAAGAAAAAGTGGCACCCGAATCAATCACTACATACACACCAAAATCAAAGACTTTTAATATACTAGTGATGACATGGAGAACCTCTTCAACCCCTTTCCTCCTATGCAAAGAATAAAATCGATTGTGCCTTGGGACACTACCTTGTTGACTGCGTCTCCCCAAAGGGACCACAGTAGCACCATGTGGACGAAACTCCTTACCTTTGTTGCGATTTTGGGGGCAATCCATCACTTTATGCCCAACTTCCCCATAACCATAGCAAGCATTAGTATCCCTCCACTATGGACCCTACCACATTTTGGACGCCCACCATTAGGAATCACACCTCCAACCCCTTGGGCCCTTGAAAAGTAATTGGCAACCCTCTTATAGGAAGACCTTTGGCCTTGATGGAACCTGCCACCCTTCTTACTATGGAATTTTCCCTCAAAACGAGCACTCTTGGCCTCATGAGCCCTTCTCTTTCTCAACTTCTCCTCCTCCATTTGCTCGGCAAAGGTCATCAAACGGGACAAATCCATTTTACTAATCAACATGGCAGATCGGCACTCCTTACTCACCAAGTTGGAAACACCCATCATAAATTTGTTCATCCTAGGCCTTGAGTCGGCTACCAAGTGTGGAGCATATTTTGAAAGTTGGTTGAACTTGAGGGAATACTCCCTCTCGCTCATAAACCATTGTCTCAAATCCATAAGTTCCACCAATTAGGCTTCTCTAAGCTCAAGAGGGAAGAACTAATTAAGAAAAGTTGTCTTGAACTCATCCCTAAGTACCACATTGTTGACCCTCTTCTCCTCTTTACAACGATTATACCATATTTGTGCTACCCCTTTGAGTTGGTAGGCCGCCAACTCCACCTTATCCTCCAACCTCACACCCATGATAGCCAAAATCTTGTAGGCCTCTCAATGAACTCTTGAGGGTCCTCACTCACCTTTGACCCATGGAATTCAGGGGGATTCATCCTCATGAAATCTCTCACCATAAATACTGGTGTAGGAGCAAAAGGGGCTTAGGCCCATTGGTTTGCTTGGTTAGCCACAACTTGTGAGAGCATCCTGAAGCTCTCCATTAGTCAGTTTCCCCTCCGGTGTAGGGCTCGTCTTCCTCTCATTTTAGGCATGATCTAGCATAGAAAAGGACAATCATTAGGGAGAAAACCAATACCTTAATTTCTATAGCACGACATAGAGTAAAAAGAAGGGAAACATTTCCTAAATGCCTCATAGCCTCTTTCTCGTAGTTGTAGTGCACAACACAACCACAAAAAAGACTCTAATCAATGCGGAGTGTTGGACTCCAAGGATCTAACAACCTAGTGCTCTGATACTAAGTTTTTCACGACTTAAACTTAGGGCTTATACCTGACATGGCGTAAGTAGAACCCGAAGGGACCCCAAGCAAGCCTCTTTACAAATAATTACACATCCTTAGTCGCAGAAGAAGTAAAATAATAACAATAGATAGTAAATAGGGATAGCCGTGGCTAGGGACATCTTTCATATTATAAACAACAAGAGTCAAGAAGGAGTCAAAGCTTATAACATTACATATGACATGTCCAATAACACCTCTATTACATAGATAACAGAGGTGGTCAAGACAAACAATCGGGCCCACCCTTATAGTCAATATTTACATAAAAGAAAAGTAGTCTAAGAAAATAACATAAGACAATAAGAAATGTCCCGGGAATGGAGGACTCACCAGCAAGCTTGAGTGGAATCGTACTAACCACGTGGATAGGGATGCTCAAGCGAGGCTCCAGTTCCTACATGGTGAATCATGTAGGCATAAAGTATGCGTTAGTATGTTTGAATGTACTAACTATGTAGGATGCAATGCAACAAGTAATAAGCACCATAAGTAAACTGCATAGCATAGGCAACAGGTAAGCATATAGCAATATGGCATGTATGAATGATGCTTGAAGTAAAACTTCGCTTATGTAGAACATAATCCATGTGTAAGGAGAGACCACGCTAGTGAATATCCAAGGCCTACCACCTCCTTGGAGAGGTGCATGAGGTAAAAAACCCTTGTGATTGACGAGGTACAAACCCCCCCAATATGGTTAATGGTGTACAAACCCCCCAATGTTGTTATCAAGCTACAAACCCCTCGAGATGGTTGCATGGGTCTGCTACCTCCCGAGCGAGGTGTTCGAGGTACAAACCCCTCAACAAGGTTACCCAGGCCTACAACCTCCTGAGTGAGGCTTGGCCATTTTCCCCACACCATAGAGATAATATCATATACATACATTCCTTTTATCATCATATAGTCATTCAACTCGTAAGATATGCATTAGACCTTCAATTCCTCAAAAAATCAAAACCAGAATATTTCATCAAATACTTAGTGGATGTGTAGTACTAGTGTAAAACCATGCATTTCAAAAGTGGAATCATGCTAGAAAATTCAATGTAAAATCATCAATAGATACTTGGTAACACCCTCAAGCAATATACGTCAAAGCCCTTCATCAAATCTCACAGCAGACCTAAATCTTAAAACACGCTAAAAACAACCATAATTTCATGAAACCCCAACATAGTGTGCAGTGAAATTTATAACAGATAAGAACCATGAGTAAATCAACTTTAAATCATGAAATTTTAGGTAAAAGAGAATTTGGGTATTATGGGTGAAAGGAACCCATGAAAGAAACCCACATACCTTGATGTTGGAGAATCCTTGAAGAAGATTGGAGATGGAGACTTGAAGCTTGGATGAGAACCTTGAGATCCGGATAAGTTTTGAGACTTGAATTTAGGAGATGAAATGTTAGTTAAGTGTTTGAGTGGGTATTAAGGAATGTCTTGAATGATATAAGAGTGAAACATGGCTAAGTATAGGTATTTTCACATTTGGGAATAAGTAGTCCCAAGACCAAAAAGTCTTGGACCAAGATAGAAAAGTTGGATAGAATTTACACTGAGGCGCGCCCTTGGCAAGTCGCGCAAGAGGCGCGAAAAACTCATTGGAATTCTATTTTTAGAAAAACAAAATTGCAATTTGTTTGCTCGAAAATCAGGGTTATATCCATTGCCCACTCAATTTGACCCCCTGAACAAGAATATGAAGTCAGATTTTCGATATCACGCATGGATTTTGAAATATATGGAAATTACGATTCCAGGCACTTTCAAGGCACATTTTTGGGAACCTTTTAGGGTCGTTTCAACCAGACCTCTTCCTACCTATCTCCTGGCCTGATGTCTTAGACCTCTTGTTTCTAAAATCCTTCCTATCCTGCATCTTCTCATCTTCCACCTGCAATACATAAGTCATTAAGCAATCTATATCCATATCCCCAATTAACATAGCATTTATTCCTCTCTCTTAGTCATTCAAGAGAGCCCTAATAAAAATACATTCATCCTAGTATGTATGTCTGCCACTACTGTCGAAGCATAATGGGATAGTTGAGTGAATTTGAGGCTGCACTCTGCACAATCATAGTATCCTTCTTCAAATTCAGAAACTTTCTCACCTTACCCTGCTTCAACTCTTTAGGAAAGTACTATACCAGAAAGGCCTGCACGAACACTGCCCAACTCACACTTGGCGCCCTTTCCATTCTACCTCCCTTCCATTAATCAAACCAGAGTCAAGATAGTCCCTTGAGTTGGTAGGAACCCAACTCAACTCACTTGTGTCACTTGTGTACATAATATGAAATACTAGAGCTCCTCAATGAAGTTCTCAGGATCCTCCTTCACATCAGACCTTGTGAACTCAGGCGGGTTCATCATCAAAAATTCACAAACCTTAATGGTAACTGAGCCATCATGTCTATAATCTCCCTATCAGCCTCCCTGTGTGGTGACTGCCTGCGCTAAAGTTTGGATGGCCTGGCGGAGCTCAGCATTAGAGATATCCAATTGTGGTGGTTGCTCAATAGGCATAGTTAGACCTCTTGGTCCCTTAAGAATTTAGTGGATTAGACTGGTTTATACTTTGCCCAGTTGAGAATGCTCTACCTCGACTAATCTAGCAGCTCTACGTGGAGCATGATCTGAAAAATAATGCATAAATGCATGAATTAGAAAGGGATAACAATTGATAGTGACACTTCCTAATGCCCTGTAGCCTCCCTATTATGGATGTGGTGCACTTCACATAAATAATACGGACTCTACTAGACACGGTACCATAGACACTCTAGGATAATTGAACTCTAGGCTCTGATACCAAGTTTGTCACACCCCGAGTTTACATCTTGGACGTCGCTGGAACCCAGAACTATTTCTTGTCCCAAGCTAACCACTTGGCCTGGCTACTTTACTCAGTGGAAGACTTAAATACTAAATTATATGTTTAGATATAATAAGCTAAAGATACTACAAAAATTTGAACAAACAAAATAGTGGAAATATCCCAATATAATTGAAAGTAAGTACTGAACTTCTGTCATCCAATCTATGGAACCTCTAACTAAAATAATCTAATATAACTACTGTGATAGGCCCATAGTAAACCACAACTAAAAGGAAATACCAAAACATAAATAAAGACTCTAAAGCCTCTGGCTGGTAAGAGGTCTCACCGATAGTTGAATGAGTTGGTGGTCCTCAATGGAGCGCCTACTGATGGACTCGGTCACTAGTGTCTGCATTATAAAATGATGTAAGTTCGAAGGACATCAGTATGTGAAATATACGAGAATGTAAAATAGCCAAAATGGAGGACTTATGACAAGTCATTACACTCAAAAGTAACTAAAAAATATCTCAAAATAGGATAGCAATGGTAACAAATAAAGTGTATACTGAAAGTAAAACATATGTTGAGACTTTGTATGCAAGAATTAGTTTAGTCTAGCATGGGGAGTTTCTATAACCTGCAATCATCACTATCAGATTTGTGATGATACAACGTCTTGTCGACACTGTCATAGCCATCTCATACTTTGCCATGGTAAGGAACGAAAACTAGGAGTATAAATATATCCCAAAACTGGGTCATCTCAGTGGAAATGATGAGTTGTACTCTTGGTATAATCCTATCATATGCCAACTACGTAGTTTATGAGTTCAAGTTACTCTTACTCAAATCGGTGTTTAATACTATATCCAATATAACTTTTATAATGCTGATAACTTTAAGAGTAAAAGTTCTCAAAACACCTTATTAATCTTTTGGGACTTAGCCAACCTTTAGCTTTCTCAATTTGTCTCTTTTCTTTGACATACAGATGTATCAATTCAATGGTTCTTCAAACAAATTTACTACTCAGCTATATTATAAATACAAATGCTTTGATTACTCCGTGAACTCAACTCGATACTGTGAACATAATGGTTTTCTTGAAATATTTAGGTTTCTTACAATTGCAACCTTAACCATGAAATCTTGAATTAATAACTTAATTTAGTAGTGAAATAAGTAAAGATCATAATTTTTATCAAGAAAAAAATACGTGAACAAGTATTTCAATGAAATTAACTAGTAATGGAGAAAACTTGAGCTCAACTCCTAAACTTGATTTTGGTAGAGACTAGCAGTTCAAGATACTAAAATAAACATAGGATAAGTTCTGGAGGGCCTTACATACCTGTGGGAATTAGTTTCTTGAAGAATCTAAAGAAGGTGCTTGAAATCCCTAACTTTTTCCCTTTTGAAACTACTTCTGAGTTTGGCGAGTGTTTGAACATTAATAATTTGAAAAATCAAATTTTAGGGGTTTACTTACGTGAAACCTAACAACTCTAGGCTTAAAGGGTGAGAAAAGATAAAAATTGTAATGAGATAAATATTGTATGACGTTGTTGGACTTTGAAAAAACTTATTTTGGACAAAATTTGGACCAAGTGTAGTCTCAAGAGAGACCACACGGCCAATGAGAAGTCACACGAGTCGTGTGGCCTGTAGTGAGACTATGCTTGGATTTAAATTTTGAATATGGGCCTTGGTGTGGTGTTAAAAGCTAAGGCACACCTCATCGGTACCCCACACAAGTTGTGTGACACTTAAAGGATCGTGTGGAAGAGCCATGAAGTTGCCTAAGCTTGAAAACCCCATCATTGGGGCTAAGTGAGGTGCCACACCTAGTCACACAGGTTGTGTGCCATGGGACGGGCTGTATGGCCCTCCGTGAAGCCTCCGGAGTGAAAATATTCTAAGTATGAAATCATCGTCTCATAACTTTCTGCAGAAATTTCCTGTTTTGGGAGACGATACACCACACGACTCGTGAAGGGTGTCCGTTTGGTGGGCCTCACGCAAAAAATTCTAAGTGTTGGTTCAAGATTAAAATTACCAGAATTTGTCTAAGTGTTGTTTCATGGGCACTGCACACGGACCATGGAGTGCTACACGGGCCGTTTGGCCTCAAGTGAGGTGACTTCCGAGAAATTTTTCCTCAGATTCATTAATGGCATTTTTGTGAATTTGGTTATTTTTATTGGTCTTTTAGGAATTCCTATGCTATTTCATGGTCATCTAAACACCTGAAACCTATTTCAAACATTCAAAAACTCATTCCTCAAATTTTGAACTCTCTCAAAACAACTCTCAAGGAACTCTTGAAGATTTCAACATTTGAGCTTGGGAATTCAACTCTTCAAGTTCTTGGGGTTTTCTCCATTTTGATGAAGGTATGTGAGTTTTTTTATCCTTGGGTACTTCAAGGAGACCCGAATTTTCCTTAATTTAATTTGGGATTAAAATATTTTAATTTCTTAAATTCCAACAATGAATGGGTTATATTTATCTATGGATTTAAAGATAAATTAAGCTTTGAAATATTGAAATACATTGTTATTAAGATTATTTGAATATGCATGGTCCTTAAATATTTGCATCGAAACATGGTTGACTATATTATGACTTCAGATGTAGATTTAACTATGTTTTTACTTGAATTTCATATTATTTTGATGATTTTAGATTAATCTAAATTACCCATGTCACTCACATCTCGTTCATAGCATATGTATTTTATGAGCATGAATTTATAGAAATTATGAAGTGGATTTAGCCCCAATTATGTTTTATGATATGTTTTTGATAAGATTTGGTTATGATAAGAATGTGATCAGATATATGTCTATTGATTATGGCTCTTTGAGCATCTTGGGTGCTCGCACCATCTTGTATATGAATGGGCTACTCCTATGCATGAGTATTATGACTATGGACTATGGTTTGGCCTTTAAGCCTAAGAATGCACTGAAATGGTTTTGGAAATCAATATTGTCTCTTGAAGGCATGTATTTATCTGTGTATGTATGTATACATGTGTTAT